>OMKP01079610.1:0-13455 GCA_900302375.1 Bathygadus melanobranchus
CCCCCCCGGTTCTGTCCTGTGAGAAGAGATTCTGGCTTAATCCTGCTTTAATCGTGTTTTAACATCTACCAACTGCAGACCAGCGCCCTCCACGGGCATGTCTCTGGTCAGAACCAACCACTGAGCCGTGAGGCTCACCAGAACCTCATAGCGATAAGGGTCTGACAAACATTTAATCTTTTTTAAATGACGCCTTCCATAAGGGAACTTAACTTAAAAAGTCATGGTGGTCAGTACAGGGTTTGTATTTGTGGAGTTTCTTGAATGGCTTCATTGTGTTGTCATACCTAAACTAAATAATCAAGAGACGATATAGGAGAGTGAACTGTGATCACAGAGTTGCACTTTGAGAAAATGTATTTTGGTAGAATATCTGTTAAAATGTTGTGGCATCAACCTGAGAATCACTTGACCATCAATAATTTGCGACCCAAACTCACACTTAATCGCACAAATACTTGCAAATGTTAAGAAACCTGAAATTTGCTAAGATGGAAATATCAAAACAAGGCTGTGATTTTGTCACATATATTCCTTCATTTGTGCAATGTTTGCAATATATTCCTCTTTATTTTATTTTTAATCAGGATTTGTCATTACCCTTCCAAAACTGTGTTCTAGCACAGAATGTGTCTGTACTGTGCCCAAACATTTGATCATGAAACAGTTTGTGCTAAACTTCATATCGGATGAAGACGTCTGCCCATTGCCTCGCTACACGGCCCCTTACCTGGCCCTTCTTCATCCTGCTTCTCTGTTTCAACCCACTGTGCCTGGACAGCCACTTAACACACACACACAGCTCCTGTGCTACATAGATGCATGTGAAATGTGTCGAAGGATGTCATGATCATTCAGTGAATCAAAGCTGAATTTGTGTGTAATGCTTGGCATATGTAATTATGATTGGCAAGCTATTAGCTATGGGCGTGTGTAAAGTTTTGTTTAGTTTTTTTAAATGTCTGTTCAAACTTGGATGTGTTTACCCCTAGGGTCGAGTAAACAAACACTAAACAAGCTACAAAGACAGCCATGAATATCACAACACGGCATACTGCTCGTGTGCTCTCTGATAGGTGGAATTAGTGTGAGGAGACGTCAGATGTCATCTTGTGTGTTGCCCGACATCACCTGCTAGTACCTGGAGCCAATAAAAGACGGGAAGTAACCTGAGTCCCACTGTAGGGGGCGCTGTACCTGCATTTTGGTTTTCAATGTGTTCTTAACTCTTCAAAGCGCCCGTTCTTGCTACGCGAATCCACTTCCTCGCCCCTGTAGCTTCTCCTTCATTGTGAGGTCAGCTGAGCCCATATTGTGGCTGAAACATGGGTCATGTCTTGTTTTGAACCTCCTTGTTTTTACTGATGATCACAGTCTGTCATGGTAGAAAACATAACGGCGGACAACACTGACTGGGCAGCGAGAACATGTAAACTAGTGGCTTAATTTGAGACTGCGTCTCAGTTTAGAGAATTGACTGTACTGTAAAGTCCATGTACTTCAAAGTGTAGATTGTGAATTATTTCATGTATGTATACCAAGAAAAAAACTATCTTTTGAGATAGCCAGTTTGCGGCTCTCTGGTTTGTTGTGCACATGACTGTGACAGATGTACAAACCTATTAAAATTCTAGTTAACATTTGGCGCTTATTATTAAAAAAAAAGCTAATCTATGAGTGCAGATATTTTATCCAAATGGGGATTTAGGTGTGAAGTTACAGTGCGGTGTCTGTCCAGAGGTTCATATGTTGACACACAATCGGCCTATAATGTTACAGCCACACACACCACGTTATGTAATGTGTCTCCTAAATACAATAGAGGAGGGTTCTCAAATCCCTTTTAAATAAACCAGGAAACACTTTGACTACTACACCTTGCACCAGTGAATCGTCAAATGTAATATTCATTACTTCATTCAGTTAAAAGTAACAGGCTATTTTAAGATATGTTGGCATGGAAAATAAACATTTGCAAGGCCGAAGCACATTAAAAGGAATAATGTAGTCCTAGTACAATATGCAAATTATACAAAATATTAAACAGTAAAACTACGATATAAAATGCTACAAAAGGGTAGTAAGACTATATATAAAATACCGGGAATATGCAAAAGCCTACAGTAAAGATGTATGAACAGGTTAATGCGCTTCTGCTGTGGGCGTAATTAATGGCCAACTGTTCCCCGTGTGTCATTAGAAAACTCCAGGTGCCTCGTTTTAAAAAAGACACTTCTGGTTTATTTGACTTTGTTGCACGCACACACACACACACAAACCCTTGCGACTCCAACGTAGGCCTACATGTTTTGCGTATCAGTCTGGGTATGCATTTTATAATCCCACGGTTTTATAACCAAGTGTTTCTCATGTCGTAACTGAACGCCAGAGTCCCCGCCGGGGAAATAAGAATCCGAACGGTGAGCGACAGAAACGTCAGAAATATCATGGGGATATTTTAGTTCTGATACCGGTATTACCTGACTGCATACAGTCTCAACATGTAACAAATCCCTTATGCGAGTCGTCATTAAACGGGGTGTGGCTACGCTACGTCACCGCAGGTTTATTCGTCATCAAAGACGAGAATAAAAAGAGTCGAAGAGGAGCGACATCTGTTGGCAAACGGTTCCCCCGACTCCCACCGCTCTAAACGGACTGCGTACGATTTATTTGAGTCCGTGTGAATTAAACTTTGTTAGCGTGAACGTTTACGTTGACATTGATATAGACGCAGAGGAGACGCAAAGTCAAGGAGGATGGGTAACCGCGTCGCCCGAGAGGATTACGAATGGGTCTACACGGACCAGCCGCACGCCGACCGGAGGAAGGAGATTCTGGGTGAGCTATAACCTCGTTATCAGGCGGTCTCGGTCTCACGACGGAACGCACGGCCGGGGATGTTCCGAATGAGCGTTATTGGCAAGAGACTGGGAGGGCGGGACTTTCAATAACACAGGTTTAGCGGTGAGGGGCAAGACTTCCGACAGGGAGATATCTGTTTCCATACCATGTTTTGGATGTAGCGTTGTCGATTTTTGTCCTTAAAACTTTGTATGTGCTCTATTTATCGTTGTATTTGTTGTCATCCTTGTCATGTTTTTCTCGCTCATGGGACTGTTAACTGGCGTACACAGCTCATAGGACGGAAGAGACCGGAACATGTGGTGCGGTAGACCGGGAAAACGCTACAATTCATGACCATTTCTCTCCACCTACGTTCCCTGCACCGTGTTAGCATTCAGCGCTAACACCTCCGCCCGGTCCTTATTACACGTAGCAAATGACTGGCTGCAACCGGGCTTATGTGAACATAGTCTTGGGACAAACACTGAATGTACCCGACGTCAGCCGGTTGTCGTCCTGGTGTAAACCGACGTTCAACCGCAATAACACACGTGTCAGTCGGTGGCACCGTTATAATCGGTTATCCGTGGAGTTATAACTTCATTACAACATACCCCGCCGGCCCTAACCTGAGCACACAGTAACCAATTTTCAGACATTATGAATTGTAATGCTTGTCTGTAGACGTTACGTAATGTGTTAACGGGGTTGTTTAGGAGGACGTTGACCGGCCAGCCATGACACCGCTCCTTCGGGGTTCTCCTCAGAAAGTTGCTGCAGACATTAACATAGTTTTACACTTGTACAGTGAATGGAAGCCATGCGTAACTTAATAACGTTGCTCCATGTCTTTGGCGCGTAGTTCATGTTTTTATTTTTTAACTAATCCATGGTTAGTACATATTAGGACGTCATTCTGACATTTTCATATACAGTATAGTAAGGACTCAGTAGGATATACTCTGGTTTAACTGAATAGTTGCCGACTGATGGTATGTAGTAAGGTCACCTGACGTCATGTGACCTAACCCAATGTTGCATATACTTTCTGTTGCAACTGCAGGCTGGCGGTTGTTCCATCCTCGGTCATGAATAGAAAAGTGGTCGTGTCATGAAAATTACCATACAAATAACCACCCTTTCATAAGGTGGCCATATGTACCAGGTAATCCTGGTGTCTGATGTCTTAACCGGAATACTTGGGTTTGAGTGGGCTTCTGTTGCTGCCCTTGTTACACTAATATCTCTTTTGCTGGTTAACATAACAGACACTTAAGCTAATTGTCAAGCAGAGGCGCCCCATTGTCCTGTGAGCACAGCAGAGATTCACAAAGGAGCCCATTCACAGCCAAGGCGCTCTGGTCTAAATAATTCATCCCCTAGCTGCTGAGACGGTCTAACGCAGGACATGGGTGTATGACGAGATCGCATTCCCCCCATCTCCTTCCTGAAAAGATGGTCGTTATCTAAACAGCTCTATGTGCCAACATATCGAGCAGGTTATTCCCCTCGTGTCAGGGGCCAGTGAAGGTAATTCTTATGTTGTGTGTTGGTTCCTACTCGTAAAGAATGCCTAATGTATCAGAGATATGTGTCTCGTTGCTACAGTACAGTAGAAGCAGACTTCACGCCCCTTGGCTGATCACATGAGCAGAACTCCCCACCCCCTCCCCATCCAGAGATACTGTGAACAACAGTCGACTACAGACAGGATGTGACATGTCTCTACAGTTGTCCAGCTCTGTCAATATTGCCTCAAGTTTTGTGCAATCACAAAACTGCGCACATCACTCAAGAACAACAGGTAGTCGAGGATTTCATTTTAGTTTTAAATGCGTGAGGAGTCTAGTTGGTAATGGATGTACAGGGTAAAGGGCTCTGGTGTTTAGTGGAACTATAAATACTAGAGGAGAGAGCTTCCTGTTGGAGCTGTGTAGCACAGGGGGGCTAGTGGCGACACTTGGGTGACAGTGGGCCAGGGAATGTTGGTATCTAATCGCAGCACACCAGATGTCACATGGTTAGATTGATGGTGGATGTCATGCAACCTTTTGCGTGAAGATACTGCTCACCTTGGTGTTGCACATTATGTAAGCATAATGCAATCCATAGTACTTCACTTGGCATGTGGCAGTAATCTAATGCCTTACTCTGTCGAGGTGGTTGAAAGGGTCAAAGGGTGAAGGTTAAAGGACAGGGTGAATCATGTCTTTATGCTGGGCTGCGGAGTTAAATACATATTTGTTCTGCAAGCAGACGCTTCACATCAATGTTAGCTTAACATAGTGGGCTGCTAAATCTACACATTTTTTAAATTGTCATCAGATAAAGACAAGTAAGTCAGTCTCTTTTACTTTTGACAACAACATCCAGGTGACGTAAATAGCTGACAGCCAACCATGGAAAACTGGAGGAACATAGCATGCTTTGATAATATTTGTCAGCTTTAGATAACACCTAACCAATTCTGCATACCTGGAGTGGTTAGCGTTGGAGTTATTATGCAGACGTGCTGCTGGGTGGATTGAGATGTTTTCTGTGGCTGGCGGCGGTTTCTCTGAGTCATCGCAGAGGGTCAAACTGTGTTCACATTCATTTAGTTTTCCAGTCCAAAAAGGAGCTAGTGAAACGTGTGTGTGTCAATGAAAAGGTGTCGCTACTGTGCTTGTTACTGGACATAAAATGGAAGGGTTAGCCCTAACCCTAACCCTAGGAACTAAAATGTTGCTGTTGGCTGATTCCATCCTAGATGGAAAATAATAATGGATTGCATTTCTAATAATCACCGTTCTTGTTGGTTGGGTAGTACTGGGTAAACCCTAATCCCGGTCCTACTATGTTATAGCAGAAGTTCTTCCCACAGCTATGCTGAATATATGCTCCACCAACTAAATGTTGTCCTGTCCATTTCACACACCTGTGATTGGCTGGAAAAGTGGATGCCCGTCACCGGGAAGAGATGTCCTGATTGGGTATTTACCTACATTCATCTATAAGGCTGTGAGAATGTATAATTGTTCTTGTAAACCAACACCTCCTCAACGCCTCATTACCAGTCATTTACATGCACTGTTGAGTGTCGAAGGTTGGTTTTATTTGCAGTCTAGAGGCTACTACTGTGTAGTGTGTGCAACGTAATCTGCGTGCACATTTGGGTGTGCAGTCTGCTAAACAAACACTACCTCCTAGCTTGAAAAAACAACATCTGATGGCATGTTATCAGTAATGCAGCTTTTATCAGCCATGTGTTCAACAGTAGCTGGACTAGCTCCTGGCTACTGGCTAGTTCAGCTACACATGGCTACATGTCTGATTCTCTCTTGCTACACATGAGTGATTTAAAAAGAACAGTGATTCTTGCTGGAAGGAACAGTCAGGAATCTGTCAACATGATACCTTTGTCTGCCTAACCATTGTCTGTGGCCAGGCTTTTGTCGCACTTATGCAATATATGCAGTCGTGTTTAATCATTTCGCAAAATAATTGTGGAATCATGACTGATGTATTGCATGATACTTGATTTGACTCCTGAGCTAACTTTAGTTTCTGTTTTCGTCCACCTCAGCCAAATACCCAGAGATCAAGAAGCTCATGGGACCCGACCACAGGCTCAAGTGGATCGTCTGCATGATGGTGTCCATTCAGTTCTTGGCATTCTACTTGATCAAAGACTTGGACTGGAAGTGGGTTTTGTTCTGGACTTATGCATTCGGCAGTTGCATCAATCACTCGATGACCCTGGCCATCCACGAGATCTCCCACAACACGGCGTTCGGCAACAACAAGGCCATGTGGAACCGCTACTTCGCCATCTTCGCCAACCTTCCCATCGGACTCCCCTACTCGGCCACCTTCAAGCGCTACCACCTGGACCACCACCGCTACTTGGGCGGTGACGGGGTGGACGTGGACATCCCCACCGAGTTCGAGGGCTGGTTCTTCTGTACGCGCTTCCGCAAGTTAATCTGGATCATCCTGCAGCCACTCTTCTACGCCATCCGCCCGCTGTACATCAACCCCAAGCCCATCACCTACTTGGAGCTGTCCAACACGGTCATCCAGGTGTCCTTCGACGTGGCCCTGTACTGGCTCTGGGGGAGCAAGCCGGTGGTCTACATGCTGGCCGGCTCCATGCTGGGGATGGGCCTGCATCCCATCTCGGGCCACTTCATTGCGGAGCACTACATGTTCCTAAAGGGCCACGAGACCTACTCCTACTACGGCTCCCTCAACCTGCTCACCTTCAACGTGGGCTACCACAATGAGCACCACGACTTCCCCAGCATCCCCGGCTGCAGGCTACCCATGGTGAGTCTGGCTCTGGCCTAGGTCTTTAAGTGCTAACCATAACCCGACGGTCCTCTGTATAAATGGACCTTTCTCCACATATGTTGGTATTTAACATAAGATAGTACTTTATTACAAGACAACGACAAGAAGTTTGGGTGTCACAAAAAGGACAGTAGAGGAATTCATGTCTAACCCTGTTTAAACATTTACGTTGCCAAAGCAGTCTAAAAATGAAACAATGGAAGAGATAAAAAGTAGTCTATTTATTTAACCCAAGCGGTTCCCTTCTGTATAACGTTTACCATGGGCCCACATGTTTAACCCTGACCCTAACCGAGGTAGACTGTCTTTACTGGTTGACACTGGTTGAAGCTGTTTATTATTTTATTATTAACCTTGAATTTTAATAGGGCTAAATCTGTTTGCTTTCGTATATGCTTTGTTGTCTTTAATTGTACCTCGATTGCACTGCTGAGTGTCCGTAAGTTAATCAGTAACTACTGATTGGCTTTTCTGATTCACGTGCGTCCTAAGATTGTGTTTCTAACCTTTGTGCCCACTGACTTTCATGTTCGAGGTGTAGCATCACATCTTATGACCATATTTTTTACTGGCAGCTTCCAATTTTACATGTTATGGAAAGTTAAAAAAAGAAAGAAAAGATTAGTTAGTTTCTTTGAATGTGCCCAAGACCAAATGCACATATCCATGGTGATGTTTATTCTTAATTCCATGTTTAAATGCTACATTTAAGTGCCAATCGGTCACGTATTGTCGTTGCTTAAATGTAACCGTTTGATGCCGACAAAACAGGGACTGAATCTAAGACGTTCATTTAGAGAAGGGCCTTCCCTGACTAAACCCTGACTAAACCCTAAGACGTGTTAGAGAAGGGCCTTCCCTGACTAAACCCTGCGTGTTGGGCTGCTCCCCACAGGTGAAGAAGATCGCAGCGGAGTACTATGACGACCTGCCCAACTACTCGTCCTGGGTGAAGGTGCTGTACGACTTCATCATGGACGATTCGCTCAGCCCGTACTCCCGCATCAAGCGGAGGTTAAAGGGCGAGGTCAAGCAGGAGTGATCGTCTCCTCGGGTTCTCCTTTAGAACAACAGGCTCCACCCACCAACATCCAACCCATAGGAACTTACTAGCGTTTTCAGATTAACACGTATAATGCCGTGTGTGTGTGTGTGTGTGTGTGTGTGTGTTTAAGATGGTTGCACTTGTGTCTACTCACACGTGCACACCCCTCGTGAACTCTTCAGACATGGAAACATTTCAGTCCAACATGTCTGCCGTCATGTTGGCCCCACCCCCTTTTGGAAGTGTGTTTCGCATTCTTTCATTGCAAACATCTGCCCACCAATGCATCTCCATGGCGGCTATTGTTGCACATGCACCGGAGGTCCTTAATTCCTTGTTACGTGTTTGAAATCAAAATTATAGGATTTTTCAATTCATATTTCTATTTGAAATATTGTGCCATTCAGTCCCTTGTGGTTGCCTGAATGTACTGTTGTTTGTAAGATAAGATAGAAATAGATAGATAGGAAATTCTTGATTCTTGTTTGATGCCGACCAAAAAAAACCCCCATGGATTTTGTACCACATAGTGGTAACAAGATTCTGCGTTAATTAAGGAAGTATGTTTTGTAAATACAGTACACCAAAACCATAGGTCTATATCCGTATATCTAATTACATATTAACTCAATCTAATTCTTATACATGGTTGTCGTCCTTATCCTCAAACTTGTTTGTAAAAGAAAAAGACAAAAAAGACTGTTCTAAAAAAAAGGTAAAGCCTTTTAATGAAATGTAACGTATGTGTCGCTGTGGGAGATGCTCGATAGAGGAGTGGTGTCAGTATTTGACTTGTAGACTCAAGCGTCAACTGCATTGTCCTCCCTACCAGGACTCCTTCGATCACTGGCACACTAGTCTCACAAGACGGACACGAGTCTTCACGTGTACTTTATGTATTCACTTAGGAATACAGAAGTGGATCCGAGGTATACAAGGTTTGTTTCCAGGGGGGCTACCGAAGGACGTGTAGCTCGGAGCATTAAAACAAATGCAAGGCACTTGGGACTACTGGTGTGCTAAAGCAGTTTCTGTTTTAATGTTCACTCTGATTTCCTTTTTTTCACTGAATAATATAGGAAAACAAATATAGTTGCTAAAGAATGTTTGAACCTTTATTTATAAAATAAAGTGCTGTTTTGTCAAACCTAGCTAAATCGAGTCATTTTTATTGCAATTTATAGTCTTTTATGTCAATGCTTGGAGAATCAGGGGTGTGGTATCAAATCAAATCAAATCACTCAACCAAACAGGCCTGTGTTCCTTACCTCAGCACTGAACTGATGAACCACGTCTACATCATGACATCTTACTAGTAATGGCTTTTTATCTTATCACACTTAATAGTCCAATAAATCTGTTGGTGTTGAATCTGAACATCGGCTAATATTAAAACGTCAGCGTCTGATGGGTAATTTCTGTAAAGGTTTGGGTAGAACATTGACTGATTCAATCTGATATCAGGCTAGGTTGAACTGCCATGTAAATGTCATGTAAATGGCACTCCTAAACACACACTGGCCGAGTGTTTGGTAGTTGATGGTCAACACTATCATGCAGTTGACCCAGCTACAGTTCACAACTTGTCTTAGAACTCAGGAACCAATCGCTGTGCGCTTCAGTGTTACACTTCTGTGTCAGCCGGCGTTAAGTTTAACCAACGCTAGCAAACTTATTCGTGTTCATGTGTGGTTGTTTTATGGACATGCTGGATACTTTGCTATAACTGTAACACTGATGCTGCTCTTTTACTTACCAAAATTAGTATGTATACAATTAAGGCTGAAACGAATCAAGGAGGCAAAAAATGTAATAAACAAAAGAAAATGTAAATAAAAGAGGATAAAAAGAGATGTAGCCGTAGTGTCTTTAATGATAATACAGCATATCGATATCAAAACACCATCATGTCTAACCCTAACCCTAACCCAACCACAAGCTCAATACAATGTTTACATACAAAATGATAACCCAGCGTTTCAAACTGAACACGTTGAAACTTTTCATTGTACAAGACTGTTAATGTAAATGTTCTTATCCAATCACATCATCTGGTCAGAGACTCCTTGAGCACTTCGTACATCCGCTGGTCCTATAGGGAGAGAAAGGGGACATTTCCATAGGTTTGTTGAGGTGAAGTGCACATTTGGATAATCTTTTTGGCTTGTGCCCCAGTAAAGTATATTTTTTAATAATCATCAAGTAAAATAGTCTCACTGTTAGGTAGGGTTATTATATATTGGACTGACTAAGTCCCCAATCACACAGAACACGTTTTACCAACTGGGGACGGCCATCTTGTAATTGTTATCAATGGGAAGTAAACCCAGTGTTTACTCTGCTTCCTGGAGTAGATAGAAAATGGTCAACATCACTGTAGGTTGGGATGTAGTGACTGTATGGTTGTTTTGTAACAGGAAGTTAAAAGGAGAAGCTCTGGTTTTTTCTAGGCTTCAACAAAAAAGGCACCTTTTACACCCTGCAAATGTCTTCCGTGATGGAGGCCTTAGTGGATATTCAAGATGGGCAAACTATTGCTTTAATGTCACATGACCTGTGAAGCGTGACCTTGTTTTACACAACCTGACCCTGGGATGGTCACTCCAGGGATGAACCTCTTTCATACAGCGCCTGTTCAAAGCATTCCAAACTCGTCATCTGTTGACATTAGTGAGTGAATAAAACATGTTCATTGGTGGAGCCATGCTCTGTATTCAGATGAAATCCAAGGACACCTGCCAACACATACTATGTTGGTCGTGTTTACTGAGCTGAGACAGGTACAACTATTTACCTAGCTGAGACGGGTAAAACTGGTTCCCATGGTCTCATTGAAGATTTCCCGAAGGGAAAGTGAGAGTCACACTACCTCACAACAGCCTCTGCAGAAAGAAGCCGTGCCCCAGGGTGTACGATAACTTACGATAACCACTATGACCACAGGAGCAGCCCGAGGACAACGCAAACAAATCAAATGTTAGCATCCTGCCATACTGTGGGCGAGCCTAGCGTAGCCTCTTCCTGGGTTCTGCTCTACAGGGGCCTGTGCAGGACAATATGCACCAGGAACTAGCTCATGTTACAACATTCTACTCAATGTATATATGAATGCATATAAAAGCCTTTCAGAGTTCTCATCAATTCTCAAGAACATGACACACACATGATTCTCAAGAATAATAATGAAGTCATTCAACAGATGCCTCTACCCAAAGCGACTTGCATTCAATTTGGGGAGCGCATGTCGTTTAGGAGCAGGAAGGAGTTAAGCTAACGGCCTAGTTAGCCACTCAGAATGTATTTTGCACAATTAGATTGAAGGACAAGGTCATTCAGCTAAAAGAGTCAGTAGCGCAAAGAACAAAATCCACACAATTATACATAATTATGGTGACCATTAAAATATTTTACATACTTGCAACATAAACAAGATGATAACCTGTTCCAAGATCAGTGTGCACACTGAGGTGCCATACGTACCATTACCCCACCTTTGTTTTGCTTGTTATATAATATTTAGACTTTAGATTAACATCTAAATTCTTTCGCTTCAAATTTGTTCCTGGGGGCAGAACCACAACAAACGTGATATGGCTGACCATCGATTGGAAGGGAGTAAAAACCTCCAAAGGTTATATGTCTGTCGATTATGCACAGATGGTGTGCAAGACTCTTCTACAGCGTTATCACTGTAGAGGTGCCACAGCTGATCGTACTGGGGGTCTAACTAATACTAATCATTTGTTAAAATCATCTTCAGTTCTGTAACATCCATCTTGCCAGTCTCAAATGAGTTTCTCTCCAAGTCCGGACGAATATCTCCGTAACAAAACAGGAAACTCTGCATAACTCGACCCCTCGCACTTGCTGGTTTCCTGCGCAGTCTTCAGCTATAGAATTGTCGAACTTCTGGATCCGAGATTATCACCCTCCTACCCATCCCTGGGAGGAGGGATCCCTCTTCTGTGTTCCTTCTCAAGGTTTCTTCCTTCTGGGTTTAGGGGAGTTTTCTCCTTTCTCCTTTAGAGGGCTTAGTGTTGTATAATGTGAGTGTGAGGCCCTTCGAGACTGATCGAGGTAACCAAATAGAGATAAGCAAATAAGCCAAACAAATACAATTTACTTGAGGATGAACAGGAATGTCTTCCCGAGTGGTTTTCATGATGATAAAAACAGGAAGATATTAGGGGCGGCAGTAGCTCAGGAGGTAGCGCGGTTGTCTGGCAACCGGAAGGCTGCTGGTTTGATACCCGGCTCCGCCTTGCTAATTGTCAAGGTGTCCCTGAGCAAGACACCTATCCCTAACTGCTCCTGATGAGCTGGCTGTTCCCTTGCATGGTTGACACCACAGTCGGTTTATGAATGGGTGAATGTGAGGCAACGTAAAGTGCTTTTGATAAAAGCTATATAAATGCCATCAATTTACCAATTTATATTCTGGATGGATAGTGTCATTTTTACAGAATGAAACGCACCTTTTTAGAGACGGAGGGCCGGACTTTCTTGAAGGCGTCTTCAAAGTTCTGTCTGGTGACCCTGATGTCTGCCACGGGTCCGCTGAAGTATGTGTGACCTGAGTGATGCATCATGGGTAATATTAGATCTCAAAGCTGTGACAGAAACCAGTAATGGAACTAGTTACTACTTCTCTTCTTCTATCTCAGTAAAATGTTACGGCATTTGTACTCAACTTTAGTAATTATTTTACTCATGTTACTAAAAAGCTTGTTTGTGAACTCTGATTTGTTCACTATCAGGCCCAGTAAAACTGGATCATCAACATACCTGAACGATTAAGGACAGAAATACAAAACCATGACAATAACACGACACCTTCACTTTAAAACTCTCTGGGCTCATTTTCACACCTACCCAGGCTTTCGTGTGCACCCCTTGGGTGAGCAAATATGTAATTATGTAAAAAAAAATATATATATATATCTTCCTGTTGCGGCGAAATCAGGGAGAAGCAAAGCAAAAAATTCTCTTAACTTTAGCATTGAAAACGAACAAGCTAACATCTGGTAACATCAAGTTAGCAGATGTTAGCTTGTTCGTTATGATGATATATCGGTGTAATAATGATGATATGATGATATATCAGTGTAATGATGATATGATGATATATCAGTGTAATGATGATATGATGATATATCAGTGTAATGATGATATGATGATATATCAGTGTAATAATGATGATATGATGATATATCAGTGTAATGATGATATGA
>OMKP01079611.1:0-16119 GCA_900302375.1 Bathygadus melanobranchus
ACACCAGAGACCCGCTCCCGCCCGCACCCGCGACGTGCAATACCGAACCCGCCCCGCCACCCGCACATATGGCCAATTAGTTCTGCAACCCGACCCGTCGGCACAAGATCCGCGGCCCGACCCGAATATCCTATAATAACCATGAGCAGTGAAAACATCTCATAGTAATCACGGTACAGTGATCAACCGCGTATTTGGCTCAAAATGCTGTTTGAATGGTTTAAATCATTGTTAGGCTTAATCAAGTAGCCTACGTTTAAAGTGATCATTTTGAGCCATTTCATACGTGTGAAATTAAGATAATATATTTTAAAAGGTAGCCTAATCCCTTCTTCGTACACCCTCGCTGCTGTGGTTGTCGTTATCTTCCTTACTGTTGTCACGAACGTTAGTTGACTGGGCACTGCTGGAGGTACTTGTAGCATCGCCGTCGCTTGATATATATATTTTTTTTTATTACAAATTTGTCCATTTTTTAAAGTTTCCAGCCAGCCTTGCTCTACATTCGCGGTTAATCTGACATGAACGCGCAGCGTATGCTCCGCCAGGTGGAGTTTGGTCAATTATGCTACATCGTCCGGAGCAACGCTCTGCGATTGGTGGTTAGGTTTAGGAGCAGGGGACTGACAGCGAAACAACCAATCACAGCAGTGCAGTTGGATGGAGTTTGATATCAAATCAACGTCAATTTGGCCACGATTGGCGCATGTGGGTGCTCGGAATTCTCCGTGGGTGCTCGGCATTCTCCGTGGGTGCTCGGGCCCCGAAGCACTCACGGTATCGGCGCCTATGCGTAATACCATGAGACCTTCGACTCACCGCAGCGTCGCTAATCTGGTAGTCTACTAAATGCTTATCTCAGGACAGAGTCCCATCTAACCCAGAGGACATTGTAACCAGTAACTTAAAGCCGTTTTGGCGAGAAACGGCAACGAGTTGCAAAGTACAAAAATCTATGTATATTCGCCGACTTATTCGCTCGATAGTCCTACTTGTAGGACGCGTATAGTGCGGTATTAGTGCAGCTGAGGGTCAATGGTTAACATGGGATTAATACATTATGAAAAAGGGGAGTGTCTGGACACACATTATACAACATCGTACCTATCAGTCCTTTGCTGACCATACATATAAGACCATACAGGGGACTCACCTGACCTGGGCTATTCTTTCCTTCTGCACCTTCACTTCTCATTTAGTAGCGAGGCCATGGAAGACAACGTGAAGGTTTTCTCTGTGGCGTACAATGCCATTAACGAAGACAACAACTTTACTGGGGGTGACTATATCTCAGGGAACGTCACGTTAGAACTGGCGAAAGACTGTAAGATCAATTCTCTCTATGTGCAGATCAAGGGGAAGGCAGATGTCAGATGGACAGAACACTATGACAAAATGGTTGTAGTTTACTCTGCCAAAGAAAAGTTCTTTAGTATTAAGGAATCCATCATTCAGGAGTTCAAAGGACAGGGTAAGTGTATCTCATTCATTGCATTGTGTATGGCCTATTCACTGCTGTAATCAGAATCTCACATTCATATGTGTTTATTAAGACATGTCAATATTATTCCATACTTTTCAGCTTCTTGGGGCTGTCCCCAATTAGACATAATTAATACATATAAGACAGCTGTTACTGCGACAGCTCCATTTACCATTGACAGCTTCAAGATTGCAATATGAAAACATCATTATGCAACAAAACATCTTCATATAATGAGTAATTAAATCTACATTCACACTGTATATAAATTAATTTCAAACAAAAATCCAGCATGTGTTTTCATCTAGTTTCATAGTTACTCCATATAGATTGAATTAAGGTAGCTCTCAGGCTTAAATGTTCTTTGTAACAAATTGAGTGAATAATATTTAGATGTGGATTAAGCGTTCAATCTCACTCAAATATACCTTTGTCTTTTGGATAAACAATCATTAAACAAAAGTATGCACCTAACACATTCTGTTTCACAGTGGACAATTTTAGCCAGAATTAAGTTCATGTTTTATGTTTCAGTGAGCAAAACTGTTGGCCAAGGGTGCTATGTCTACCCATTCTCCTTCCAGATTCCTGCACAGTATGTTGTGTCTAAACAGGTTCCATTTATTTCTATCAATGATTGATGATTGTTCTATTCGCTATCAATTTGTTGTAAAGTAGATAACCCTATTACTATGTTGGATGTTTAGTTAAACTTGCTTTATGCCAAAAAAATATTTAAAGCAAATTATCTTTGACAATATAGCTTATTCATTTTTGATTTTATTGTATTGAAATTTTCTTTTAGAGATCTTCCACCGACCTTCTATAGCTCCTGTGGGAAAGTCCGGTACAGGGTGAAGGCCTATCTGAGCAGGTCTATGAAACGAGACCGCAAGGCCAATGCTCCGTTCACCCTTATTTCCAAAGCTAACTCTAACAGTAGTCCACAGCTGATGGTAATGATCCGGCTACGAGCCTTTTCTAACACATTTGACCCATAAGTCTTATTTCTTATTTCTATTCATCATCACTCATTTGTTTTTTGTGATATTTTTAGTAGTAACCTCATCTTTAAGTATTCTCTCTAATAATTGATAGATATTGACATTTAGTTTCTTTTGGTTATATTATAACCCTTATTGCTTTCAAGTATATTTATCTTCACATTTATTTTTGCCTAGCATATTTTATCCCTCTTTTATCTTTTAGTATATTATGCTCTAAATAGGTAGTTGCCAGTGACTTGTCGTCAGACATTCAGTGCCCAGTCGGACTTGTTCTGTGCATCTGACAATAAAAGACTAGAACTTGAAGTTGTTTTTCTGTGCTTTCAGACTCCACAGCAAAGTATCAAAGACCAGAAACTAACACTCTTCAACTCAGGAAATGTGGTCATGGATGTGAAAATGGATAAAATGGGCTTCTGTCAAGGTAAATGTCCCTCTATTTGCAATGTCAAATGTTTCTAAAATGCTTAATACTCATAATTACAATATTATTAATAAAACAAACCTGCTCAGCGTGAGACTTGTCTCCTCTCTTTGCTAATTTATGAATTAATTAATGCATTCATTCATTCATTCATCAGTCAATATTCTGCTATTATTGGGTGTCATCTGCCTTGCAGGCGAGGGCATGCAAGTCACAGCCTACATTCAGAACAGCTCGTCCCGGGACATTAAGCCCAAGTACTGCTTGTATATGAAGACCAGCTATTTTGCAGACTGGAAGAGAAAAGTAAAGACCCAAGACCTATTGAAAGAGGTGGGAGAGACCATCCCTCGCTCCACCAGCCAGCATGTGACCAGGGTCATCACCGTCCCGGCCAACGCCGATGTGTCCATCTTGAACTGTTCCGTCATAAAACACGAGTACAGACTCAGGGTGTGTATCTTTATGGTTTTACCTTCAACCTATATCACAATCACCAGCATGTTGCTGAAGACAAGCCCCCTCTGTGAAACAGATTTGGTATTGGCTCAAATTGGTGCCAATGCTGTGTTGCATGCCAAGCAGCAAAGTATCAATATTTTTGTTACAGTACTTAAGTCGTTTTTTGGTTTAGTTTAGTTTTTATATTTCTGTCGATTTTTACTTTTACTTCACTATATTTTCAGTGGGCTCGTTACTCGCTACAAATTCAAATATGAAAATAATTGTCTCAATATACTAACGGCTTATCCTTACAGAACATACTTTTTAGCGTGTTGTGTCGGCTCCTATGCATGCGAATAACTGCTGATCTCACTGACAAGTTTCTTTCAACTAAGATATCTGTACTTTTACTCAAGTATGACTTTCTACTACCTTATACACCTAAGTATGCAAACAATGACACGTGACATGGCTCCCACACATTACGCCATTCTTCTGAAAAAGCATGCGTGTGGTTTGACAGCGTTTGGCTCTTGCTTTGTAACCATGCATTTTACCCATTACCCAATTAGGTGTATCTGGACGTGAAATACGCATCCGACCCGGAGGTCAAGTTCCCCATCGTCATCCTTCCTGCTTCAACGTCTCCTGACCTGGATCAGCTTCCTACCTGTTTGGGCTATGGGGGCTACGGCTTCGAGGCATCCTCTGCCCCACCTGCTCCCTCCTATGGGGCATGCAGCCTATATCCCTCCTTGTCTGGAAATTAACCAGATAATCAGTATTTATTCAACCCAGCAAAATCTGTTGGAACATCACAGACATGAAAGTCAAGTATACAGAGCCACAAACTGATCTAATTCCCACCAAAATCATAGCTTTCTTTTCCATATCCGAACACTGACTGAAATACTGTGTTTAGCGTTTGTAGGCCTATGTCTACTTGGATATGGAGAATATCCATGTAGGCTATGCTGTTTATTTGGTGTGCTGAGCTTCATTTGAAGCTACCAGCAGCACACTGGTGTGTTGTGTTAGGGAGACAATACATATATGCTGAGGTGCAAACTGGCAAGGACCCAAGAACATTTTTCATCAGAAAGCTACAAAAAACTGCGTGCAACACCCTTCAAATCACTCAGGTTATATTTTGCTATAGGTGCTCTACCCAAGTGGCAAACAAAAAGTCTGTCAGTGATTATCAGACCCATTTCTATGAAGCAGTTATTTTTAGGATCTCAAAAATGTGTTTTTCATGACTCCTGTCTCCTCAAAGCTCCACTATTATTATTTCTGAAGGAGACATTTATATTATGTATTATTTATTTCTTGCAGTAGTAGGCCTACTTATATATTTGTATGTGGACCTCATATTTACTTCTCCCCTCTCTGTCCCACAATAGCCATCTCTCATTTAAAGTTCGACTAATGCTAATCATATTGGGAGGAATAATAGTATTATGGCATAAAGCAGCTATAGTGGGCATAGGCGAAGGTCCTGCGCACGTCCGCCATCTTCAGCTCCTCGAACCCTCGCCGGCACCCGTCCGGAGTCGACCCCAGGCGGGCCAGGAGCACCCGCTTCACTGTCGCCTAGCTTTATTATGACATTGGGGGAGTATAATTGTAAGGTTCAGAAGTTAACATAATTCATATATTTGAGTTAATTTACGAAAAATATATTTACAATATTAACACAGTTATTATTTACATACGTTTGAATATTTGAATGAATGTTTGAGTATTTACATCAGCATCTTTAAAATATTTTATATATTTTATTTTATAATGACGTCCCGAATCTACCTCAACAATCACGAAACAAGGAAGTGATGTTGTTGTGAAGCGGATGGAAGTACAGAGAACGGTAAAGTGCAGCTTAATTTGTCCGTCTCGTACCTCCTCTTGTCGTCAACAAATACTGCCAGACGCTGAAGTCTAAATACTGTTGTTCAGTGCTAAGTAAGAATTACCTGGAGAATCACCTGTCCTGGAAACATGCAAGTGTTTGAATTCAATGGACCACTTAAATAGACATTAACACAACATGTTGTGAATACAATTTGGTTAAAAGACAAGTTGACAATGCAATTGTTTTGCATGACATGCAAGTGCATGCATGACAGCACCCCAATAAAGTTATTAAAATGTAAACAAAAAAAAAAGTAATCCTTTATATCATATCAACATATACTGTATATAGATATATCAATCAAAAATTATACCCACTATTAATATTTCTGAAGGAGACATTTAGTACATTCTTGCAGGTAAATGTTGGAGGCCTACTTATTTATTTGTATGTTGGCCTAATATTTGGGAATAGTTGATGACCTACATTGTGCGAGGAGATGTAGTGCAGTGATCGGGTAGGAGGGAAAGGTTTGGGGAGGAGAGGTGGGTAGCTATTCAGAGTCCTGGTGAACTCTGAATAGGTGGGTCTTGAGTCTCTTGCGGAAGCTGATTAGTGATTCTGCTGTCCTGACCTCTGTCGGGAGGTCATTCCACCACTGCGGTGTTAGGACAGAGAAGAGTTGCGATTTGGTGGAGCAACGTTTGTTTGCTCTTAGCGATGGTGGTACCAGGCGGCCAGCTGAAGTGGTTGAGCGGAGTGCTCGAGCTGGGGCATGGGGTTTGACCAGTGGTTGGACATGGGTTTGACAACTTACTTTATTAGGTGGTCATTTACTTACACTAATTTCCCAATTAGTTATAAGGAGTACTACTAATAGCTCTAACAAGTAACACAGGCAAGATAAATCAATGTGTTCAACATCACATAGTGCGTGCTGCATGCCCCGTACCCTGCCCTAAACAAAAGCCCAACTAAAATGCAATTATGCAAATATATTAAAATTCACTTTCGTATAAAAATTTGTAAATTAGCGGAAACTATCGCGGACATTAAAAAAGAGCTGTTGAATGATGCTTTGAAACCAAGTCCATTTGGACTAATTTAATTTTTATAAAGTTGAAATAGCATATACGATTAGCATTGTAAAGCCCCGAATTTTCAGTTTTTCCAAATGTTCGTTTGTGCTGTAATTCATGACACAATTGAACTGAGATTAGCCTATGGTGTCTGAATCCGAAAATTCTGAATTCTGATTCTGATTTCACAAATTCGAGTTGACGTGCAAGTCCAGCTTCTTGAAATAGGGCCCACCCAGTAGGACCTCATTGGACGCCGTTTCCTACGCGCAAAGAGGAAACACCTGGGCGGAATTTTTCCACTTTGTCGCATGCCATGTCGCTCACCGTGAAAAACATCACTGTCAGCTATAATCCCATCAATGAGAAAAACACGTTTACAAACGGCGACCGCGTTACCGGCCACGTTACTTTGGAAGTTGGCAAGGAATGCAGAATAGATTCACTTTCGATAAAGTTTAAGGCGAAAGCAGAAGTGCTCTGGAGTGAAAGGCACGGTCAAACTACGGTCGTCTATCACTCCAAGGAGAAGTATTTCAGCACGACCCGCTACTTTATACGCGAAGGAAGGAGTACTGGTAAGTCATGATTGATTCGTGTTTTTTTGTTTTGTTCCTAACCTCCTCGATGATGAATTGTTTCTATTATCGGGGAGTTGGGAACAGCTGTCATGGTAGTGTGCGTAGGACGACCCCACATACTTTGATTACGCGGTACTTGGTTGATGCTTCATACATTATACATATTTCATACATCTTTACATCTTTCGTACATCATAATCTTTCACAAGTAATATAGGCAACAAACATTTCAGTTATGCAATAGGTTGGGAGTTTCATTGTGCAGTAATGTCTCTTCTATAGGCAAGGGAGAAACACTGTTGACACATGAGAATGGGACATCATGTAAGTGACAAATCCAAATCGCAGGCTATACTGCTCATGATATCTAAGAACAATACCAGAACAAAGTAACATCCAATAATCGCAACCCTGTTGCTGTTCAGACAGCAATGTTATCCCCCCAGGTAGCCACGTCTACCCCTTCTCCTTTCAAATTCCTGGCCAGTAAGTAGACCTGTAATTATTGTGATACTTGCGACTTACAATAAGGATATTTGTCGAACGAGTGAAACAAGTTTCGAGCACTCCTGATTGTTTGGTTAATAGAACAATTTTGAAGCACTCCTGATTGTTTGTTTAATAGAACAAGTTTCAACCACTCACGGTTGTTAGGTTGACGCCTTGCTGTTTAAACAACAAGCGTCCCTCTTTCGACAAATGTGTTAAATTTTGTACGTCGCTTTGGATAAAAGCGTCTACCAAATGTAGATGTAAATGACATACAGGACAAATGTCCAGTGTAAATTACAGTGTAAATACTGATATCATATGATAATTATGTGTTTCCTATCATCATATTGTATTGTCATATAGTCCTATCTTGGAACTTGCAGGGCAATGCCTTCCTCCTTCCATGGCGTCTGTGGTAAGATTCTGTACACATTGCACACCAAGCTGAGTAGATCCATGAGGGTGGACAGTAAAGCCTCCACGAAGATCAACTTTGTCTCGGCACTGACTCCAGACAATGTGGCCAGTCTAATGGTTGGTTTACCTTGAACGTTACATGTGAACATATACTTTCTTTCATATATTTTCAACATATCATCCTTTTTATTTTTTTCAGTTTATTATTTGAGATTGTTGTTGAAGTATGTTTGTTGTTGTTTTTTTACAGCACCATGCAAATCTATTGGGGCTCCGACAATTTAAATGAGTTTGTTTATAACACAACATTATTTGTGAGATGGACACTTGTTTGATTATGCTTTCACTATCTGATTAATTATGTGATGTTTGTACTACCATATTCTTCTCCTGGAAAATGTAGGCTGTAGGCCTAGTTTTAATCAGGCAGTTTTTAGGAGAATTGGCGGATATGACTTCACCCCATGTGAATAATATTTGTTCTATTTCTAAGTTTGACCTTCAGTAAACAATCTTTATCCCTTCATGTTATATATGATAGCAATGTGGGTGTGTGCTAATGTGTAGAATGTGTTTCTGTTCAGATGCCGCAGCAAGGTAGCAAGGACAAGAAAATGAAGGCATTTAACAGTGGAAGTGTGGCAATGGACGTAAATCTTGAGAAGACTGGTTACCACCCAGGTGAGTATCGACAAACTGCATTCAATGAACACCAATCACTGACTTTTACCCTCTGATCAAAGACTCACTTCCCAATATAGTATGCCATCTGACAAGTTCTTGATCCTGTAGGAGAGGCCATGAAAGTTGTGGCCTTCGTTGAGAACAACTCATCTCGGGAAATCAAGCTCAAATACTGTCTGTACAGGAAGCACAGCTTCTTTGCGAGAGGCAAGCGAAGAGTCGATACAAAAGATCTGTTGAAAGAGAGTGGAGAGCCCATACCACCCTCGGCTAACCGGACTGTCACCAAGATCATCAGCATCCCACCTGACATAGAACCAGCCATTCTCAACTGCAGTATCATCAAAGCAGAATATAGACTCAGGGTAAGCATCTAAACAACCCAACTGTGATGGGATGTTTGGTTTAGCATTCTGAATGTAGCATGCTCATGCCAATATAATTTGTATAATTATACCAATTAAATGTAGTTATTACCAAAATCATTTGTAGAAGTAATTTTCACAAATGATATTTGTAACGGATGCTTACCATGGTTTAATCACCCAGACCAGTATTGTCCTTTTAATATGATTCATCCTTTGATTTTCACCTTGTCCCACATGGGTCTACATCCAACATGACATCTAATTCTAAAACAATGTATGCCTGTAACTTGCTTAAAGAATATTGTAACCCATGCAATGTGTTGACCAATATTGTTCAAATATGGATTATGAAGGGCAAATTACATCAGTGATGAAACTGATGAAACTCACTTAATGTCACTGTATTTGTACACAGGTTTATCTGGATATCAAGTTTGCCTCAGATCCCGAGATCAAATTCCCAATAATATTCCTCCCTGCCACACCACGTTCTGCGTCTGCATCTGCATCTGGCTGGTCTGCACCTGCATATGGCGGCATTAGCTATGAACCAACTGGGAACCCAATTGGCCAATCAGCATGGGGCACTGCCCCCCAATGGCCAATGGCACCTCAGCCAGCTCAACCAACTGGGAACCCAATTGGCCAATCAGCATGGGGCACTGCCCCCCAATGGCCAATGGCACCTCAGCCAGCTCAACCAACTGGGAACCCAATTGGCCAATCAGCATGGGGCACTGCCCCCCAATGGCCAATGGCACCTCAGCCAGCTCAACCCCCACCTCCCTATGACACGTACGGAATGTACCCACCTCTGAAATAATTTGGACCACAAATGATGGGGTACAGTTATGTTTTTTTAATCCTTTTTTATATTACATATATATTATATTCCTTTTTTATACAGCTTTATTATATATAACTATAACTTGGTGCGGTTTGGGTTTCCCCTGGGTAAATAAAGGCTATCTAACATAAACATGGATGCTAAAAGTTATTATTCATCATTCCAACGCATCATGTGATATGCACATGTTAAATTAGAACCACATAACGTATTTGTTATTTCCTATTTATTGCTGTAATTATGTCCACAACCATTTCAATATTGTATGTCCCCTGCTTACCATTCCATTCATGTTCCTTTCATTAGTTGTAGGCTACTCTATGTAGGGCAATTTTAGTGCTAATAGTAGGCTTAATTGCACTTGGCATCACTTAGATTATTATATTGACTTAAATAGAAACAGGCCTACTTAAAATGATTTCAATTGTAAAAAAAAAAACCCCAAAGAAGATGTATTTATTATTGTCAGTTGACATTGACACCTTGGCTGTTGGTGATTTGACACCACTGAGTCAAAACCAGTTCAACAGGGTATGCATGCTTTTGTTTATTATCTTTTGCAGCGTACGTACCAGAATGTTACCTCTGCGTGTCTTTCAAGAAACACTTCATCGCTTGTTTCACAATCCATTTGACACAATCCTCTGTTCGAACTGTTTGTGTATTTACTGGACAATCACAATTGAACATTTTTCCATCGAGTATGATGCCGACAACTGTACAACCCTAATCTTAACCCTACTTCATGATGACATGGTTTCCTTTGGCAATTTCCTTGATTCAATGAATAACTAACAATGTGTCATAGGGTTTTGTCATCATCTTTCAAAGCCGACAAAGGCAAAGTGGTCCACCAACTAAGTGCCCAACTGAAGCAATCAATGAGTTCATCAAAGAACACCAAAGCCGAGTTCACCTTTGTGTCGAAACCAGGCATGGCGATTCCAATGCTTATAGTAAGATCCATTGGTGCTCATTTTGTATTGCCTATTGTTTATTAACGGTAAAACAATGGGAATAGTCAATAGGCTCAAGGGGAATTTTTGTAGGCCGTAAAATAATAATAATCCCCTCTCTCCCTCCCTCTCACACAGCCACGGAGTAGCCGCCTCTCAAACTAAACTAATTAAAACTAAAGCATGCAGCGGCGCCTAGCTAACGTTTTTCACATAACGTCATGGCTGTGTTCCTGTAACGTCAGTTTCTGTGAGAGGTGGCTATACCGACTGATAGGCAACGGCGGTTTTCATTTCTTTATGAAAATAGAATTATTAGAGTATTGTTGACCTTCAAGACAAAACACACAAAGAGAACAAACGCATAAAAAGAAATGTGTATGAAAAATAAATATTGAAAATACATTTTTCTGGGAAGGGGACTGGGAAGACCCAGCGCTGTGAGGGTGGGCCTCGTATAACGCCACGCCTGGTATAGATGCTGTTTGTCCTCTCCTTAAGGTGAGGAGCTGAACATCGTGGCGGGGACCCACAGCTGTTCCACTCGTACGGTGAAGCCAAACTTCTTCCTGTACAAAAAGAAGAGCTTCTTGGCCAAGGGCCTCAGGAGAGTAGACACGCACAACATTATGAAAGAGAAGGGCAAGCAGGTTGGCCCCTCCTGCGAACAGATCAGCATCCACGAGACCTGCCTCCCTCCATCTTGAAGTGCTCCATCATTAAGTTGGACTACATTTACATTACATTTACATTTAGAGCATTTGACAGACGCTTTTATCCAAAGCGACTTACAAAAAAGTAACACATTTGTCGAAGGAGGGAGACAACAATATATCGCTGAAGGTAGAGTGCAATTAGAATAGAACAAGTTACAAGCATTCCTGGTTGCCAGGTCAATGGAGCAAGTTTACAAACTTACAGTTGCTAGGTTGGCTCCTTACTGTACAACAGCAGGTAGCCAGGATAAGATGCTAGGCTGAAGATAAAACATGCACTTCTTCATGATAGGTATTCATTATAGGATTCTCATTCCAAATTAAATATGTTTGAAGATGGTTATCCAAATTTTCCATCCCATTTTCATTTCGTTTTGTGTTATTTCCAGGTGCTTCTCGATGTGTATATGGCTAAAAATCCTAAAGTCAAACTGCCAAATGTTATTATTTCCAGGAATGGATCTGGTACTAAAGAATCAGGCAAAAACCCCCGAAGAAAACCACCTTGAGATAGGCTACTTATAGATTGATATTCTTTGCGCAAATATTAGCAAAAACTTGTAGATATATTTTATGGTCTGTATAGGCTATTTTCAATTAATTTAATGTAATTATCTGTAATTGTTGTGTTGGTAACTAAATATTTTACCCTGCAGAGTAGGCTATGCCAAGAAATTCAAAATAAATATATATATACTTTTAACTGTCTAACAGTGTATTTCATTTGAGTAGAATATAGTGCTTGAGTGAGTACATATTTTCTCAAAAACTTAGCTTTGTCCCTGCCTTGTTCTGACATGACTTTTAATGTTCAGAATGTAAACAATTTTCTGTTTGTGTGTGGTTGGGAGATAGTCATTCCTGGGTGCTGTGATGTCTTGGATTACCAAAGTGAAAACAAACTCCTGCAACCATGATCACATGATCGGGTGTGACAGAGATACCTGCAGGCTACTGGCTGGCAGAAAGAGCTCCTGTTCCAGTCATGCCCTCATTATCAGTAGTCCTGCTGGCTCAATCCACCATAGGAATGCAAAGGATGGATTCAAACATACTTCCTTCCAATGAATTCCAAGGTTTTATTTAGAGATCCCTGTCTCTCACTCCTTATTCTTCAAATATTTAGACTTTTTTTTACCAGAACAAACATATACTTTGACTTTTTTTCATATAGGCCGAATATTATGACTATAAAACATCTGCGGGTGGAATATGACAGGCAGAATAGGACAACAGGAGTTTTTCCAGGGGATGTCCTCTTTGGAAGAGTCATGGTGGTGGCCAACAAGGAGACCAAGGTGCAGCGTTTGCTTGTCAAAGCCAAAGGAAAAGTTGAGGTGAAATGGCCTGAACAGCAAGGGAATAGTCCTCCGGCGGTCATCAGTGACAAGAAGAGATACTTTTATTTTGAAAAGATTGTTCTTCAGGACAAAAAAGGAGATGGTTTGTATAGCAGTCCATTGTTTTTGGTGCTTGGTGCCTATGTTTAATACGATATGAGTACATATATAATATGAATATGATAATACATATATAATATGAATACGAATATGAGTACATATATACATATATAATGTCATTGTAATACATGTAATCTCATCAAAAGGTTCTGTAACCGTCGGACCAGGCCAAAATTTCTATTCGTTCAGCTTCGATATTCCAAATAGGTTTGTGTCTCACCCAGCTTGGATTTCTCTCTTCATTCTAATAGCACATGTGTAATCAGCTCCCTTAAGACCACACAAGTGATGAAGTTTCACTTGATTTTCTGTTCTATCCCTACAGAGATATGCCTTCGTCTTACGAGGGGAAATGGGGGAGTGTCACATACAGTCTGCACGCAAAGCTGACCCAGTCAGCTTGGCTCATACACAAAGCCAAGACTCAGTTTCCCTTTTTAACAAAGGCAGAATTCCCCTTCGGCTCCAAGTCAGAGATGATTATCATAGGACTAAAGGTATGGCAACAATTTGTTGTAAGCCATAAAACAATTTAAAATGAGACCTTAAGGCTTTGTTGGGTGAGTTGCGAATGGTTTGTCAACATTTCAATGTTATGCTATTTTCTATGGTTTCAGTGCTGCAGTTGACACCTTTATGCAATGGATAATAATAATAATGACAAATCATTTTTATTTACCCACAGGAGCCACAATACGCCACCAGGATATCTTTTCACGGCTCTGGAAAAGTCACTGTTAATGTTTCCACTGAAAACATGGGTCTAACACAAAGTAAAGGAGCTTTGCCTTGACGTGTGTGTGTGTGTGCCGCTTCTTTGAATGGACACAGCATAATATACCTGATTGTGACACCATTCCATCTTGTGTGGGATTCTTCTTCACCTCCGTGCCAACTCCATGTCCAGGTGAATCAATGGAAGTGAAAGTGGAGGTGGTCAACGACTCCCCGTACGCCGTGACCCCCAAGTTTTACCTGTGCGAAAGGCAGACGTTCGTCACGCAGTCCAAGAGGACGATGGTGCACGCCAGTCATGCAGAGTTCGGGGCGGGGGCGGCCGCGGTCCCGGCTGCGAGCGCTCAGACGATAGCCAGGGTGCTGAGTGCTCCACCTCACCTCCACCCGACCTTCTTCAACTGCTCCATGATGAAGCTCGAGTACCAGCTCAAGGTAGCCATGCATGTCCATGGCATGCATGCATGCATGCACGCACACACACACACACACACACACACACACAGTTGGCTCTATTGTGTGTGGAGAAAGAGAAACGGGTGGGGGTGGCGGTGGGGGTGGCAGGGCCACACGAGGAGCCATAGTGCACACAGCTTGTCTGCTCATGCTAATGAGAGTGCATGTGGAGCTCTCAAATTACAGACCAACCGGTTTTGCCATGTCCCCGACTCAAAATAGCCCAGGATCAATGCACTTCACTATCAGAATAATGATCAGGAATTAACAGAACTTCCAATCAATCTTCGCATGCAACCTGCTAGTAACCATTTGAACAGCTATACTATAATAATGAATCTAGTTCAGTTGATAGCCTGTGTGCTTTTTAAAATGTACATAACATGAAGAGTGTGCATATGAATGTGTGTATAGTGCCGTGGCTCAACCCACGAACGTGTGACCACATAGACCTCGTAGTGACCCGGGTTTGATGCCCACCTGCGGTCCTGTGCTACATCTCATCCCTCCCACTTTCAAACCACCTATCTCTCTCTATTCTACTCTCTGTATATATATATATATATATATATATTCCTATGCGTGGATGACATTATATATCATACATAGCATATCATACATATTTATTTACTGTCAACGACATACAATGTCCATAAATAGTCCCTCTCACTGTATATAGTACACGTTATGATGTCACATGTGTATGTGTATATGTTCATTGGCAGGTCATGCTTGAGTTTGCACAGGCAAGAAACGCCGAGATCAAGCTGCCTTTGATCATCCTGCGTGGATCCACAACACCACCGGAGCAGAAAACCAAGAAATCACGTGGCTTCAAGTCACTTCCTGGAAAAAGTCCACTTTCTTCCTGTACAGACTGAGCTGT
Source organism: Bathygadus melanobranchus (assembly GCA_900302375.1). NCBI lineage: Eukaryota > Metazoa > Chordata > Actinopteri > Gadiformes > Macrouridae > Bathygadus > Bathygadus melanobranchus. Next base: position 14,888 of record OMKP01079611.1, read on the forward strand.
TTAGATGATTACAATGATTGATTTGTTTGATATTGATTCAAATTGTTTACATTCTGTGTGTGAGTGTATGTGTGTCTCAAGCCACTTTGTTGTTTTCCTGCAGTGTGTCCATTCGTCCACTAGAGGGAGATATTTGCCACATTTTAGAGTTGCGAGTTGTTGAGTAGGATGTAACCTTTCGCAGACTTTTCTCAATGTCCGCGATGAACCAAAAATCCACGAGTGAGTAGTACGATTTTCTTCATAACCCTTTGAAGTAATAAGGTGCCTGTCATGTCTAAGATAGACAATAACAAGCTGTGCATGTGACATTCACACAAAGAAAATTAAAGAAGAATTAAGTGTTTTTTTTATATTCATGCGGGGATTTAACTAAGAATAGGTCCTACCAGAAGGGTACTCTGGACAAGAATAACCAAGCCGTGGACATTGTGATCGAACCCAGTAGGCTACCTTTCAGCTGGGAGTCTAGGTATAGAGAGACACTCATAAAACCCTTTTGGTTGTGACTCAGCAGGAGTGTCTCAGTGGGGGGGGGCCTACCTATAACTAATAACAAAACAAAATGCAAAATGAAGCCAGTAAGACCTTGACAACGGCAACAATAAAACAATGAGATCAGTAAAATACGCAGTGTAACTGACTACAATGTAAGAGTGTAAAACTCCAAAATAACTGCATTGACTACTGATGTGCAAGATGTGAATCTCTTTGTACAGGACCGATATTTTGTCAGACCTCTGGTTATATATTTAATACGGGGGCTTCAGCCTCTTTCCTTGTCTTCATCTGTGTGACGCTCTAACACTTGGCTGTGCTTGTAGAGGCTTTGACCTTCTGTACTCCTGTGTCCTCCCCCTGGCCTCGTCTAACATGGATTCCACGACCAACAGTTAAAATTCCACATGAACTGCATTTGAGTGCTAGGCATGGTGTGGGGTGGTAAGCTAGCAAGTTAGAGCCATTGCTCTGGTGGATACATCAGTGCGATGTCAATATCCTTAAACGGCTACATAGAATAGTGTGGAATATGAAAGAGAAGTCTGGTCGTGTTTTATTATCTGGAGGATCCAGTCCACCTGCAGTGGAGATAGATCCAGACCAGTAGCCATGGCTGTGGATCTGGGCTGGAAACCCTGCCTGGTTACCAGCCTGGCTCCACATGCAGCAAGCAGGCCTCCAGCCAGCCAGCTCCCTCAGCACCACAACCACTCTCCTGGTTTAGGGAGGGG
>OMKP01079617.1:0-13409 GCA_900302375.1 Bathygadus melanobranchus
GGAAGAAGATGACGCGAAGATATCGTCTCGAACTTTTTATATCAACACCAACGTAATAACATGTAACAACATGTACCCCAAAGAGAACTAACGGGGAAAAACCCAGATCTTATATAACAATAACCCCACAACGCAAAGGCTTCTGGGATATCAACCCACCCCACGCAAACACACGGAACCCCGGGACGCTACAATATTTTTGCCCATCTCCGATGAAACGGTTGAGTTTCCCCGTGTTAATTAAGCCACATCAAAGTCACTGTTTCCGTGTGAACGAATGAGACTGCAGCTGCCAGCGCAGAGCGGTATTACGTAACGGCGGAGGGGCTTAAAAGTGGGCCTGTCCCTGTTTATCAAACTGCCCAGTGAACAACGGCTGGCTCTCTCTGCTGATCGGCTCTGTTTGTTGCGCCTCGTCCAATTTGCACTCCTGGTATGTATTGTATTGATTTGTACGCTTTTTATGCACTGTCATGTAATATTATCGTATTTGCAGCTAAATGTCGTTACATGCTTACGATGGGCGCAAACATTCGTGCAAAAGTACACTAAAGTACTGAACGTCATTTGTGGTATCTGATCTCCTATCCCAATGATGAACTTAGACCTGTTTAGTCCCAAAGCAAAATGGCCCAGCTTGTAGACACAATGCCCAGTGCATCGACTGGATCTGTCGTGGTCACAGACGACCTCAACTACTGGGGCGGCCGTCGGATCAAGTCCAAAGATGGTGCCAAGTCAGAACCTGTGTTCGAACCTGCAACTGGTAGGCGAAAAGTCGAACTCTACATGTCATGTTTTATGTATGAGTTGTTTGAAGTCTTGGTGCAAGAGTATGTATTAGGTCAGTGTATTTTCCAGGACTTTAGCCCACTTTAAAGTCAAATCCAGTAATCTGATGAATGTTTGATATTAATACATTGTTTGTTGGAACAGTAATTGGAATAGGCCTTGTCAATCGTGATTCTGTCTGTTATTTATTTCACGTGACACATGATTGAAGCCACTTCAGCTTTGATAACTGAACAAGAGTTCTGTTGTTGTACTTGTGGCGTGCTTGCAGGCCGCGTGTTGTGCCAGATGGTTCCGTGTGGGGCCGAGGAGGTGGACCAGGCCGTGCAGAGCGCCCAAGCAGCCTTCCAGAAGTGGAGCAAGATGGCCGGCATCGAGAGGTCCCGCGTCATGCTGGAGGCCGCCCGCATTATCAGGGTACACTTGTTTAGTTATCAGCGGGCCCTGCCGGACACCTGAGCCCACGGGAGCAGGGGTAGGAAGGACAGCTATGAAGCACTTATACCGAGCTGCTTTTTACCGTTATGTTGTCGTGTGGAGGGCTAGTCGGTCTCCCCTACTTGTACTTTACTTGAGTACTTTTATATGGGAGGGCTTTATAATCGTACTTCCATAACAAAAGTAAATAGGTAAAAACTGTGCATGTGTGATGGGATGGTGGTTCGTGGATCATGTGAATACGTGTTCTGACATAGAAACACAAGGTTATGATTATGAACTCTTACGCTCTACCGTTCAGAAGGACACGCAACCTGTTGTTACGACAGAACATGGGTCGTTTTTAACCTTCCGTTCTTTTGTTTTGCCAACAGGAGAGACGAGACAACATCGCCAAGCTGGAGGTGATCAACAACGGCAAGTCCATCACCGAAGCAGAGTGTGACATCGACACCGCCTGGCAGTGCATCGAGTACTATGCTGGGCTGGCCCCTACGCTGTCAGGTGACTATACCCATAACCTAAACCTAGACCTATATCAATACCCATAACCTAAACCTAGACCTATATCAATACCCATAACCTAGAACTATATCAATACCCATAACCTAAACCTAGACCTATATCAATACCCATAACCTAGAACTATATCAATACCCATAACCTAGAACTATATCCATACCCATAACCTAAACCTAGACCTATATCAATACCCATAACCTAGAACTATATCAATACCCATAACCTAGAACTATATCAATACCCATAACCTAAACCTAGACATATATCAATAACCTAGACCTATATCAATACCATAACCTAAACCTAGAACTATTTCAATACCCATAACCTAGAACTATATCAATACCTAGACCTATATCAATACCATAACCTAAACCTAGAACTATATAAATACCCATAACCTAAACCTATATCAATACCATAACCTAAACCTATATCAATACCCATAATCTAACCCTAGAACTATATCAATACCCATAACCTAGACCTATATCATGTTCCTAAAAGAACGTTCATCCATAACTGTCTCCTGAGTTTTGGTGTGCTTCTCCACTCCATAGCCTAAATCTATATCATATCCTAAATCTGTAACTATATCTAATATAACCTGAATCACCTATTATCAGGCCAGCACTTCCAGCTCCCTGGGGGGGCGTTTGCCTACACGAGGAGGGAGCCCCTGGGTGTGTGCGCTGGGATCCTGGCGTGGAACTACCCCTTCATGCTCGCTGCCTGGAAGTGCGCCCCGGCCCTCGCTTGTGGTCAGTTTGTTTGTTGCTTTCTGTGTGTGTGTGTGTGTGTGTGTGTGTGTGTGTGTTGACATTGGAGTCCTGTTTTTCCATGCTCCATCTTTCTGCGGACTGCAGTGTTCCTCATGAACTGGAACTCCTCCCCTGATCGCTGATTGGTCCTAGCATTTTGTCATTTTTGGAAGAGGCTTTCGTTGGCTTGAGGCCAGACTGATCTGCAGAGAGAAACAGAATGTACAGAACACAGAGCTCAGGCTGGTCTCAGGAGGCTAACAACTCAGGCTAACACCTCAGTCAAGTCATGTCTTGTGGGATCACCTCAAAACAAGACAACATGACCTGGCAACCAGGAATGCTTGTAACGTTCTATTCTAATTGCAGTCTACCTTCAGCGATATATTGTTGTCTCCCTCTTTCGACAAATTTGTTACTTTTTTGTAAGTCTCTTTGGATAAAAGCGTCTGCCAAATGCTCTAAATGTAAATAACAGAACAGCAGAAGACAACATATAAGTCAATACATATCGACATGTTGCAATATATACAACACACACACACTATAAAAAGTGCAGTACATATTGTATGGGATTGTGTCTGGGTGGTGGAAGAATGTGTAGTGAAGGTGTAGTTTATTGCAGTGGGGCGGATATGGAATTGTATCTTCTCATCCACTGTCCCCCCCACCCACGCAACAAAAGGCAACGCCATGGTCTTCAAGCCCTCCCCCATGACCCCCGTGACGGGGGTGATCCTGGCGGAGATCTTCCATGAGGCAGGCGTTCCCGTGGGCCTGGTGAATGTGGTGCAGGGCGGAGCGGAGACCGGCAGCCTGCTGTGCCACCACCCCAATGTGGCCAAGGTGTCGTTCACCGGCAGCGTGCCCACGGGCAAGAAGGTACGCGGACGCCATGTTGTCTCTGGAATCTCGGGTGAATCTGGGTTGAATGTGGTCTGCCTCCTTAAGTCTCAATTCTATGGTCTGCCTTAAGCTATATATTTTTGACACTGGTATCAGAATGTATGTCTGAACTGCATGTTGATTATTTTAGCTTGTTATTTTACATTGTTCTTTTAAATGATTGTTATTGGTTGTCCTTTAATTGTCTTAAATCACTCTACTTGGCCTTTGTGTGTGATGGGGAACATATAAATAAGCTTGCTTACGATGACACCACTTAGAAGTATTAAACTGCAGGTAGCTGAAGTGGTTGTGTGGACCTGGGCAACAGTCAGTGCTTCAGTTTGTTCCTGGTTTTCTGCAGGTGATGGAAATGTCGGCCAAGACCGTGAAGCATGTGACCCTGGAGTTGGGGGGAAAGTCTCCCCTGCTGATCTTCAAGGACTGTGAGCTGGAGAATGCCGTCCGGGGGGCACTGATGGCTAACTTCCTGACCCAGGGACAGGTAGGATATAGTCCAGTCCAAACCTTCTCGATGGCCTGTTAGTGAGTCCACTGAATTCTTCTGTTGTTCATTTACCTGATGAGGGAGATAAGCAGAAAGTCCACCAACAGGTTTTCAGTCATTCACTAAAGATTAAAAAAAAAAAGGTAAATGGTTATTTATATAGCGCTTTTATCCAAAGTGCTTTACATTGCCTCACATTCATACACCGACGGCAGTGTCAACCATGCAAGGTAACAACCTTGCATGGTTGACACTGCCGTCGTTGTTGCCTTGCTCAGGCACACCTCGACAAGTAGCTAGGCAGGGCTGGGGATCGTTGTGTCCTCTTGTGTTCAAAGCACCATAATCCTGTCCATGACGCTGGCATGTGAAACAGGTCTGCACCAATGGGACGCGGGTGTTTGTTCAGCGGGAGATCATGCCCCAGTTCCTGGAGGAGGTGGTGAAGAGGACCAAGGCCATTGTGGTGGGAGACCCCCTGCTGGCCGAAACCCGCATGGGCGCACTCATTAGCAAGCCCCAGCTGGACAAGGTCCTTGGCTTCGTCACTCAGGCCAAGAAAGAGGTGCGTTGTGAAATGTGTCAAATGTGTTTTCATTTGATCGGTGGATCTCAGATTAACAGATGTGTTTGGATCATTATAGATATTGATACAATACAGTAGAATGCTTTTCTACATTTGTTTCTCTGCATTTTATAGCAAGAGAAGCTAGTTAGTGCTATAGAGCTAGGACAGGTTCAGAGGATCAGGTTATTTACTTATTTTAAATAAGTTTCTCAATGAAACCACCAGAGTTACTGTGTGTATTAAACTCAAAATAAGCCTATTCATACCACAGCATTTAAATAAGCCGAATGAATGCGCTACAAATCCAACAATACAATGGTTGGAGTAAGATTGACCACATGTTTCCTTGTGATTCCTTACATAGAGAAGTAGTAGGAGTCTCAACACACTAGTGTCTGTGTTGAACAACATGAAGTTTAAACACCAGTCGGGTTGAGTTCAGGATATGAACTTGTTTAAAGTGCTGACATAGCACATGCTGAGGGACTGACTCTACAAACACACTTCAGTGTGATGCATTGTGGGAATAATCACAGGGAAGTCCATGTCTAGTGGCGCTCTCCTTGGACTTGTGCAATCCTTATCTTAGCAGACTGAACTGGATCATTCCAGTACGGGTCCTGTTGATGTTAATAAATTAATAAATGATATATCTTCTTCCGCCTCATCGCAGGGAGCAAGGGTGCTGTGTGGTGGAGAACCGCTCACCCCCAGTGACCCCAAACTGAAGAACGGCTACTTCATGTCCCCCTGCATTCTCGGTCTGTTCTCCAGCTCAATATTTAGGGGCAGGATAGGCTAGTGGTTAGGGTGTTTGACTCTCAGCAGACACGTTTGAGGTTTAAACCCCAATGTCTGCAGTCTACCTGTAGGCATCCCTGAGCTAGACACTACCTGCTCCTTAATGAAAAAAGTATATGCTAAATAACAAAATAGAAATAATATTTACTAGATCATTTTTGTTATTTTCTCCAAAACATTTGCATGGAGCAGATAACTGCAGGGACGACATGACCTGTGTGAAGGAGGAGATCTTTGGCCCTGTGATGTCAGTGCTGCCGTTCGACACGGAGGAAGAGGTTCTGCAGAGGGCCAACAACACGACATTCGGCCTCGCCTCCGGAGTCTTCACCAGGTCTGACCTTCATCTGCACCACTTGAAGACACACTGAAGCTTGTACGACTGACTGACTGACTGACTGACTGACTGATAGTTTTATCCTCTGCTTGTCTTCTTTGCAATCACCGCACGCCATGACGTATTCCGTCGGCTGCATGAAATACAATCAGCACTCCGGTGTTTTGAACTGTCTGTCTGTCAGCCGGGCTATCTGTCCGTGTCTGTCTGTCCATCATTTACTCCTGAACTCAGTTCACGACGTTGCCCTCATGTAGTACTAAAGTCCAGTCAGACACGCTGACCTTCTGCACTCAGAAGATAAGACACCGATGATCAACCGACAGGCGGAGGAACTGTTGCAATGTTTGATTTGTGTGCCGCTTTTACATTGCCTCACATTCACACATTCATACACACATTCATACACTCATTCATACACCGACGGCGGTGTCAACCATACATGGCAACAACCAGCTCGTCAGGAGCAGTTAGGGTTGGGTGTCTTGCTCAGGGATGCCTCGACACTTGGTTTCAAATGGGCTTTTGTCTCAACCTGTTTGTGACGTCTGGTCTGTGTACACCCAACAGGGACATCTCCCGTGCCCATCGCGTGGCAGCCAACCTGGAGGCAGGAACCTGCTACATCAACAACTACAGCTTGTCCCCCGTGGAGGTGCCCTTTGGGGGGTACAAGATGTCAGGTGAGACCCTCCCCTCCAGCAGTAACTGTGTGTGTGTGTTGTCTCTACAGCCCCTTACTACTGCCTGTCTGCGCGTTGCAGAGTCCTTCAAAATAAAGGCGCGGTCTTATTCAGTGGCATTAGCTTGTATTGTCTTTCAATACCATGTGTTGCTTGAGTGAATAGGATGTTTGTGTTTACATGCAGTATTATGCTAGACTTAGTAGCCGATTAGAACATTACAGTAAAGTAGCTAGTACTTTACCAGGGGATGTACTAATACCAGTGTAGTACCTCACTGATCCCACTCCTAGGACTTCACCATGCATGGTACTAATACTACTGTAGTACTTTACCATATATAGTACTGATATTGTGGTGTTCCTGCAGGCTTCGGTAGGGAGAACGGCCAAGCCACGGTGGAGTACTACTCCCAGCTGAAGACGGTGATGGTGGAGATGGGTGACGTCGACAGCCTCTTCTAGACACTTCTTCTTCTTCTCCCTCCGAGCCTCACTGTGACAAATGCACACCGCCAGCACAACACACCACGTCACTGGAGTTGATCACAATGACTCCTGTAATGTAGACCGGAGAGCTTCAGCAGCTGTGGGAATAAAACTGAGCTGTTCTTTTGCTTACATACTCCTTGTCTTTTTTTTGTATTTGTGAGTCACTCTGGTTGTTTTGGGGACTTCCTGTGGTGTCTGACCCTTGTCATTAAGTAATTTATATTATACGATAGAATTAAAGACCATGCCTTACACACCAAAGAGGATATCTTGTAATTTAACTAGGATCCACTTTGAGTTGTGTTAACACACACAACAAATCCTTGAAGTAATGTTTTTGAAAGGGTAAGTCTCACGTAGTTAGCATATATTTAACCATGGTTAATAGTTTAGAGTCGCTTGACATGACAATCCAGTCAATCAAAACCAGAAGACTTATTTGTCTGCTTGCCTCTTACCCCACACACAAATATATCAAATGGAAATAGAAAAAAAATGAATATACCGAAAAATATAAAACATTAATTGAAACTTGAATAGATATTTACAAGAAATAACCTCTGTATATAGTCTATGGAAGGGATAGACACCATTACTGTGAAAATCCTCAACCGGAAGTTGAATTGTAATAACAGGAAGCAAAGCAATAAATTCGTGTCTTGTAGGAACGCATTGTTTCTTGCTGTCGTTTTACAAACATGCAGGTAAGTTAAAACATTTAATAAGTTAGCACTCTAAATTTGATTGATACATGTAAAGATGAGTTCCTGAAACTCGCTTGAAATACTCATTTTAATACCTAAACTATCTAGACTTGGCTGTGCGTTTTAGTTTCAATCTGTTTTAAATCTTAATCCGACAGCAGCGAGAGGAGAAGCAGCTGGAGGCGTCCGTGGATTCGCTCATTTCTCGGGTCGCTCATCTGAAGAACGCTCTGCACAGCTTCATCTACAAGCTGGAGAACGAGTTCCACAGACTGGAATGGTACCGTCTGCATGTGTGGACCTGGACCTTACACGCGACACACAGCCCAGCACCCATCTCATGTGTCCAATCTGTCACACAGGCCGTCCGTCCTGGACAACTTCGCCCTGGTCTCGGGTCAGCTGAACACCATCAACAAACTCCTCAGGAACGACAAGACGCCGTCGTTTCGGAACCAGGTCATAATACCGCTGGAGCTGTCTCCGGACCGGGACGATGAGCTGGCTGTAAGGAGACACACACGGGGTTTGACCGGGCATTGCACTGCACATGTACAATGTGTAGATGTTTAGTTTTGCATGTTTAATCATTAATAAAACGTCGTTTTGTCTCGCCCTGTAGTTTCTGCTGTGACATCCAAATGTCCCACCCAGGACGACTAAAGTACTATCTTATCTTACTGACCGTTTGACTTTGCCGCGGCTGCCTGTTCCTACAGAAACTAACGGAGCAGCGGGTACCGGTGTTCAGCCATGAGATCGTCCCGGACCACCTGCGAACCAAGCCAGATCCCGAGGTGGAGGAGCAGGAGAAGCAGCTCAGCGCAGAGGCAGCTCGCATCGGCCCAGAGGTGGCGCAGGTAAGGCTGAACGCATCTTCATGTTGTTTGGTGCATGAGAAGATGGTGCTTTATTAATCCTAGACAGGTACTTGGTACACCTTGGGTCTCTACGTCACCAGCATAGTGGTGCAGTGTCCAGGAAATGTAACACAGTTTCAGGGTGACGAATGGCCTGCTTCATCTTTCCTGCCTTATAGTTAATTTATACCAACTGTGAAAAACAGATTGGCGATAAGCTAGTCGAGGACATTTACATGTGTTCACTAGTACTGCCAATCTTCTTATATTATACAGATGGGAAATGGATTGCATTTACGTAGCGTTTTTATCCAAAGTGCTTTACATTGCCTCACATTCACCCATTCATACACACATTCATACACAGACGGCAGTGTCAACCATGCAAGGCAACAACCAGCTTGTCGGGGGCAGTTAGGGTTAGGTGACTCGCACAGGGACACCTCGATACTTAGCTAGGTGGAGCCGGGCAGCGAACCAGCAACCTTCCAGTTGCCAGACAACCGCTCTTAACTCCTGAGCCAATCCAAGAGCACAATCATCGGATGTCACTGATTTTGCCAGACTGCATTCAGTATTACCTACGCAGAATCTTGCAAACGCTGGATGTAGAGACCCACGACGTACCTGAGGCAGCAGCTAGTTGGTGCCAAAGTATAATTTGGCCTTAATGGTTGTACGACAGCTGGTGTTGCATATGAACCCTGTGTTTTTGTCATTAGAAACAGATCCAGACGCTCAACAAGCTGTGCTCCAATCTGCTGGAGAAGCTGAACAACCCACGTGAAGACCGAGACCCAGAGACTGCAGGTAGTAAAGGAGCCACCATCTTGTGTGGTCTGTCAGAGCAAGACCAATAAAAATCATACACGCGTGTAACAACATCTGACGCGTCCGTGTTTCTGGGCTCAAAGACATGGCAGCATTGTGTCGTAAACTCATCATTAGGGCCAATGACCTTGGTCATGTGATCAGTGGTGGCATTAACCCCGATCTGCTCCTGTTGGGTCATTCAAAGCAGCTGCTTCTTGAAGCCTGGCTCTCGTGTGCCTTGTTATTCACCTAGCGGCCATCTTGGATCTAAATGCAAGCTTGGTGGGGGAACTGAATGTGGCAGATGGCCGCTAGGTGACTAAGGCCCAGATAGTGCCTCTGCTAGGTCTTCTCTGTATACAGTATCTCATGAGATAGCATATGTACACTGAGATGTCATTTAGAAGATGATTTAATCCAAAGTGGCTCAGGGGTTTCAGATGCATGTCATTTACCAAGCAGGTAGGGCTTAGGGGGCATCTTGCTCCAATACGCCTACAGGTTATGTTGCTGACACTGGATGATCGAACCCAGAACAACACCCTAACCACTCTAACCATAGACTGCCCTGCACACAGCTTTTGATTCTTGAGAGAATGGCAACCTTTTTAAGACTCTATAACTGTAACCACATTCCTCATTGGTTATAACCGCCTTTTATTCAAGCTAAATCTCTGACTGAACTGACAGACTCATCTCTTTCAGCGATACGCCAGAACAAGTCCTCCTTCAACCCTGGCGACACCATGGCATTGGTGGGGGCCGTGGCGTTTGGGAAAGGCCTCTCCAAGTGCCGGCCCCCGGGCCCCGTGGCTCCTGGACACCCCGGGCAGGGGCCCATGATGAGTGGAGGCCCCACCCTGCAGCAGGTCACCATCGGTGGGGCTACAGGACAACCAGGAGGTATCGTTGTGGTTATGTTTAGCATCCCCACTGTATGTCATAAAATGCTTTTTGGTATATTTGACTATAAAAAAGGTCAACGTAGATCTGTTTAATTAAATTGATTCCTGATCCTAATTTCTTTCACTGATCCCGTCCCACAGGGAAGATGCCCAGCAGCATTAAGACCAACATCAAATCTGCCTCCAGCTCCATGCATCCCTACAACCGCTGAGATGTCTGCTGTTCTTCTACTATAACTAGAGTTGCTCATGTTACCTCTACTTCCTGTACTCTGCCGAAAAGGAATAATAATATTGTTTCTTTTTATATGCCTGATATTTCTATGTTGCATAATAAATATTTACACCCGAACGATGCGTTTTTAATCACGTTTTGAACGTGTTGCGACAAATCGGCCACCAGATGGCAGCAAAATCTTTTCAACTGACGAAGCGTTCCTCTTTGGATTCAACTGTTTTCGTGTTTTAGTGATCTTCAAATCTTATTTGAATCATAGTACATTTTTAAGACGTCAGCTGTTGCAACATGTGCAGTTGTGTACCTAAGATAAAGGCAAATTATGTTGTGATATTTAAATGTCAGCATTTGCAAACGTGACATTTAAATTCACTCCTATTGCACTTCTAAATGCAATAGATGCCCTTCTCAGTTGAATGGACCTTACTTGTAAGTTGCAGCAGCAATGACAATATGTCTATTCTGCACAACACACTAGTGTTTAATGCTAGGCTAGTTGTTTTGATTCTTCCGTCTGAACACTTCCTAGGGTAGGATGTCAATAACGCCCTTGTATTCTTGTGTAGGCCTACACACTTAACAGACATGTAGGCTCTCACTGGTCCTGCTCTTGTACATCCTCCCATTATGCAGAGTGTAACAAGGCGGGGTGTGTGAGGGTAATGTGTGTGGACATCGCCGTGGCTGGCCTGATAATGTCAAAGTGTTTAAGATACGAGAGGGAGGACTTGATGCTGACGTGTGTGAGTAGGGGGGTTCTCCCTGCTCCCTGCGTCTGTCCACTCCAATCCCTGTCCCGCTGAGCCGCCACCGCCACGGCAAAAGGACGTCGACCGCCGTGCGTCCACGGGACGCGGCGGGACCACGGCTGACCTACATACGCCCTCTGTCCGGCCGGGGCAGGCGGGTCGCCGTCCCTGCTGAGACAGCTCAAAGCTGGGTGAGGTCATCCCGCATCCAGCAGCGATGACATTTCTAACTAGAAACCGTCCTGGAACAGACAATAGGCTGTAGTGTTCCCTGAGAGCCGCAAACAAACACGAGTGTTTCGACGCTCATGGATTGATGAAAACAAAATTAATTGAGTTAACCACAATGCACCAGAGAGGAAACCTCCCATGAAATTACATAACAACAAATCACTTTCAGGTAGAATTTGTTAAATGTATTTTGATTGAATATAGGCCTACATTTGTCCCCCACAGGACTACACATTTCTGATGCTATATGTAATGTTCACATTAGCAGTTTCAAACCTGCCATTTCAAAAGTAATATTTATTATTTACAAAATGACCTCAAGGTTGACGTCCAGCTGCTTAAGCGGACAGAACATCAGGGATCAGTCTTGTCTCACTCACTGTCATGCTACAGCCTGTAGACTCAGGCGACCATTTATACACATAATTTACCAAGTCACCTTCCGTTTTAATGCACATTTACATTCATAAACAGCACGCATGTGTAATGGTGCATGTGTGTGACCGGGGCGTGTGGTGCATGCGGTTGACATCTTGGTGAGGCTGCAGGTTATAACAGGGAAACTCGAGCCGACAGCTGCCTCCTAAATGACATTAAGGGCCTTTAGCAGGGGACACAAGCCAGCAATACCCAACAGTCACGCACTCATCAGCGTTTACTACAATAACAGATACAGTTGAAATGCTCATTTAGGGAATACATTGCACTGGCTGCGACGTGTAAGGCACTGGCAACACATCAAGACATTATTGGGCATTGTTTCATGTCGTTTGAAAAATGTTATGTTACAATTTATGGTAGCCAACCTGAAGCTCCGGGCCCGCATAATAGACGAGGATGCCAAACTCATACTCCCACAACGTTGGACAACATTGGCAAATTATGCTGGCGAATATAATTTCCAAGACGTAAATAACTTGAAAGGCAACGATTACGTATAGGCTGTCAGCTTTGTGAAACTTTGGATCAGAGGAATTCATGACAGATCCGTGGTGGGTGGTGGTGACGAGACGGACAAGCGAGTCATTTCACCGACGTGCAGGTCTTTGCCAAAATGAACTGGTTCCAAATCTGAAATCTGTACACACCCACTACATTTGGAATTATAAGGGCCACGCTTGTTTTTTTAAGTTATAAAAACTATTTTTAATCAACTGCGACATTATAAGAAAAAAAATAGTGCAGCCAGTGCAGATATGCGATTTCTTAAGGTAACAAATGCGTAACAGAATGCATTCAATTTTCTTGAGCTAGGAGACGGCCCGTAGTTTCTTCAGCGAGTTGAACTTGAGGACTAATTATCTTGTGCCCCCCAGACCTTAATAAGACGTCTCCGGGTCTCTGCTCCATCGTGTAGCATCTCCTCTCCTCTCCTCTCCTCTCCTCCGGGCGTGTTTGAGATGCAGTGAGACGCGGCGCCACGTGCGTAATTGCGCCGCCAGGCAGGGGTGGCCGATGCGCCTCGTACGTCCTAAGTGATGTAGGCCTATACTTTGTAGTGATCCTTATTATTGTCATCGATATAATGTGACCCCCCCGAGACACACGTGCCGAGGTGGATTTATATCATATTCATGTTGTGTTTTAGAACACAACACTCACATGTGCCACTGCTATTGAACCAGCAGGGTGGTCATTCTGCTGTCTCAGCTATCTGCCTGCTATTTGGCTAAATGGTTTAAATGATCCAAAGCTGATATTTTAGTTTCAATAATGGAGGATGCGTATTGATTTATTGAACTCCTCACCCTATTTGATAGTTGTTCCTACATTTGTAGGGAAACAACATATGCATATTTTAAATCAATATGACAAATACAAAACATGTTGAATCCAACTGCAGAATAGTAAAACTATACCTGCTTTTCCAAATGTATTTATCACAATGATTATTATTGACTATTGCACATTTGAAACCTTTGCATAGTTTGAAACTATAGGTTGCAAAAATCCATTGTAGCATACTGTTAAAAGAACATTTATAAGAGCAGTAAGAAACCTTTAATCCCCCTACTACTATTTACTATGACTATTACTACTGCTATATAAGATGTACGTCAATATATTGCAGTTTCTACTAATACTATACTACTATTACACAGTTTCAGTGTAAAGGGCAGAAA
>OMKP01079618.1:0-21869 GCA_900302375.1 Bathygadus melanobranchus
CTACCACACATTAAAGCTGCTTTAAAGCTACACCCTGCCTCCTGCCTACCACACATTAAAGCTGCTTTAAGGCTACACCCTGCCTCCTGCCTACCACACATTAAAGCTGCTTTAAGGCTACACCCTGCCTCCTGCCTACCACACATTAAAGCTGCTTTAAGGCTACACCCTGCCTCCTGCCTACCACACATTAAAGCTGCTTTAAGGCTACACCCTGCCTCCTGCCTACCACACATTAAAGCTGCTTTAAGGCTACACCCTGCCTCCTGCCTACCACACATTAAATAAAAAGGTATTTGTTTCCACACAATCCTGCCTCATGACCCAGTCCACCTGCTGCGAGAAGTGGACCCAGGGAGCCCAGCAGAGAAGGCTGGCATGGAGGACGGAGAGCTGGTGCTGGCGGTCAATGGGGAGGCCATCGAGGCCGCCGACCACGAGCACATCGTCCGAAAGGTCCGCGAGAGCGGCCAGAGAGTCACCCTCACCACCATATCCTTAACGGGGCGCGATTACTACTACGAGGTGGGTTGCGAGGAGTTACACGGTCCTGGTGGATGAGGTTATAAGTCGTGTGTGTCTGTATGGTCAACGCAGCAAGGCTACGTGGCAGCAACACACTAGATTCATGCTAGCCATCTGAAGGTCATCCATAGTAGGATGCTACTTTAACATTTTAAAGGGCCCCTATTTTTACCACCAAGTGTGCGTGTGATTAGTCATTACAAGCTATGTCAAACTTGTCATAGTGACATCACAAGTGGGAGTGTCCACCCAGATGTATGATGACTGGATCAGTCCACCAGCCTACCCGGTGGACTGTACCAACTGGTAGGGACCAGTATCTCACTTGTGATGTCACTATGTCACACTTGTAGTTACATGCGTTTTGAAACAGCTTGAAATGGTTAATCACACTCACACCTGGTGGTAAAATAGGAGCCCTTTAACATTTTCATCTGGAGCATTTTCTTATACGATGGAAAGTTACAGGTTTGTCTCCTTTTCATTGGGAAACCACATGAATGAACCTGCACGTCAACCTACCAGAGTTATGTGTATTAAAATAACATGTCGTTGTACTATCTTCGTCATGGCAGTTGGGCCTATCTCCCCTGCTGTTCTATAATGAAGACGTAAGAGAGCTGCAGACGTCGGACATCACCGGACTTCACCGCCCTGAAGACGCGAGGAACGGCCTCTCCTCAGCCCAGGTCCCAGGACCCTCAGGTCCCAGGCTGTGTGTTCTGGACAGAGAACCCGCGGGCTTCGGGTTCCACTTGTGCTGTGTCCAGGATAAGTCGGGGACTTTTATTGGCCAGGTATTCAACGTTCAGTTGTTACAACACTGCTCTCAGTCATTACTGTCCGTCCTGACTTCACTTCACCAAGGACTGTTAAGAGTTGGAGAAGCATTGGTCGAGAATAGCCCTGTGCTAGTTTAGTTGAAATAGGACTGGCCAGTGTGGGATTGTTGACGTTGTAAAACCATAAAAAGTGCTGAAAATGATCGTGTTACATCGTATCACATTCAATTGTAATTTCAGGAAAGTGTTTAGTATTATAATCCATGGTATAATATACATTCAGACTGAGAGGACACAGACATGGCAAGGGTCAACTGCATAACAAAACAAAAAAATATGATACCATGATGTCATACCATGATGCAATGCCATTAGCTTCTGAGTTAATGTCCTGCTTCCTCCTGGTCACCAGGTGGCGCCGGGGGGCTCGGGCCAAAGGGCCGGTCTGCTGCGGGGGGAGGCCATCGTGGAGGTGGATGGGCAGAACGTGGAGGACAGGTGTTTGGAGGAGGTGGCAAAGTTGATCAAGGGTAGCTTGTTACCGCTCAGACTCCTGGTGGTGGATAGGACAGAAGGTGCCCCCCTGGGGGGGAACAGACCCCCAGAGAGACAGGTGAGGTATATGTCCACGCACCCGCACACCCCTACATGCACACATGCGCATGCACATTCACATACACACATAAACACTCAAAGACTACGCTTCAGCTTGAGGACCCTGGTGTAAACACTGCAGATACACTGTAGTTACTTCTGTGTTAGCTGTTTTTACTTCTGGCCACCACAATCTGATGCTATCACTTTCCCTGCATGCTGCTACTCATCTTTGCATTTCTAACCCTAACCCTAACCCTAACCCTGTCCTGTGCGTTCTGCTGTGACACCCACATTTCCTGTCTGGGATTAAGAAAGTACCATCTTATCTTATCTTGAACTTGGTTGGCTGAAAACACACCATACAGATAACCTTTATGACCATCCTTCATTGTGTCTTGGGTCCTTGTTTTTAACGGTTAGGTGCTAGGCTTCGGCTGTGTCTCAAACGCAAGGCAGCTGGCTGCTGCCTTGCTGTCTAGCGAGGCAGTGTCCTTCGGAGGCTGTGTTTTAGTATGAAGTTACCTGTAAATGAGTCTGGATTGAGACAGACTTCCAAGGTGTGTCATGATGTCGCAAAAATATCAACAGTTGACGTCCGTCTGTTATAACGGTTATACTACCACTTGTCATTCAGGCTTTTTTGATATGGACATTCAGTGACTAAACTGTCGCTTAAAATCAATGTAACTTACATTTGTACACACACTTGGGGCTGTTTCTCTGCGTTGTTTTTCTCATTGTCGGAGCAGTGGAGCGGGCGCACAGGATTGTGGGATATGTTAACCAATGAAGGATACGTTAATGCTGCCTTCAAAACCCGCCTAGCAGGAGGCCTGAATAGGCAGCGTTTTAGCCGCCTGGGTCTGACTGTAGACGTTCTGTAAGCAGTTATAAGGTAGAGAAGAAGAGAGAATAGCTTCAGTTCTCTCCTCAGAAAAATGGTGGTGTCAAGTTGTAGGTTGTTGTTATTGTTGTTTTTATTTTCTATTTCCCCCCCCTAATCTCAGTTTTGCTATCTTTGTGATAAGTGGGAAGTCTTCCATCAATTATTATTTTTGCAGTTTTGTGATACTTTTGGTTTTAGTTCATTTTGTTGGATCAACCCTGAGAACATTTCCTTGTGGAATTGTAACATTGTTTTGATGGATTTCAACTCACTGTTAACTCTACCATTCTTGGTTATATGAAAAGGCGGATCTATCTTATATTTTCGTCTCTTGCTTTAATTCAGATGTTTTGGGGTTAGGGTTAGGATTATGTAGGGTTCATGTTTGGATATGTATTGTCTCAGACTAATTGTAATAAACTCATCTTCTCCTTTGTAGGTGTCCATGGAAACAAGCAGTGATCTTTTGTGATGAAAACATGACAAGACCGCCAACGGAAATCACACACGCACATTTTTGTAAACATATTCAACACCAACATAATCTACTGGAAATGTATTGGGCCCAGTAAGGGTGTTTCACATGAACTTTTATGATTGACTATGAATGACAAACAGACCGGATCAAGCAAAAGGTAAAGATTTTGGAAGATTTTAGAGGTACATTTGTTTCTGTCGGGATCCTTTCCATAATGTTGTCAGACACACACAAGCTAACAATCTGAGCCTGTCAGTGACAAAAACAAACACTTTTTGTAGACGTACATTGACGGGCCGCTATTGCTAAGGGTTATATTGTGGATGTTTCATGGCTGCCTGCTGAAGCAATCTGGCTCAATACTGGGCCAATTCAAAACATGTGTCACTTAGACCCAAAATGATGGTCAAATAGTGTCCAGGTTGAAAAATCCCAAAGTTACCCTTTAAGTAGAAGCAAAATGAGCCATTTCCAGTTTTCACCAATTAATTAGCTCCGTATGCTAATGACCCAAATTGGCCAACATTCAACTCTCAGCGACCAAGATTAATCTCATCTGCTAGGCTTATAGATGACATTTGAATCATTCCTAGGTTCCTAGGAAGCAACATTGCTGGGCCCTATGTGAGCCATATGGGCCTATTTCCAGTAGACTAACAGACTTTCTTCTCTTATGTTGATCATATGATGATGATTTTTGAAAACACTCAGAGGGACTGCGTAAATTATTTAAAAATGTATGTATTTGAATTTCTAGGCCTGATGTTTGAGTTTTGTCCTATAAAACAGGATACATACATTTCATGTTGTATTATTGTATATGATATAATAATAACAATAATCTTCCTTTAAATGCACTGTCGAATGTAGCTAGAGATAAACCTATTTTAACCACACAAAACCATTGCCTAAACTTAACTCACTAACCTGCCGATGTCCGATAATACTTCATCTAAACCTTGTCATGACCACGTCCCTGTCTCTGTCCCTGTGTTTGTGTTTGAGTGTTACCCTGCTTGTCTTCAGTTGTCATTCCCCTCCTGTCCACCAGATGTCCTCGGACTGTGAACAGACTAATCACTTCATTCCCCTCACCTGTGTTTCCTTGTCTATCTGGACCTGGACTCCATTCCCTCATTAGCTCCTCCTATATAGATCTCCCTTGGTTCCTTGTTGCGTCGTTGTGTATGTTATGTGTCGTTGTTTTGTTGTCCTTCTTGACTTCCAATGCTTGTTATTTTGTTCATGATGAGTCTTTTGATTAACTCCTGCCTCCGTCTGAGTTTGGGTCCTGTCCGTCGTGTACCTGCCACTCTCCCTGCACTCCTCGTAAGAAACCCAGACTTTCGGTGAAGCATATATTGAAGCCACACGCACACACACATGAGAAACCTCTAATATCATATGACGCGCTACAGATGTGAGAGGGGCTGTCATCATCTGCCGTCCAAGCTGTGATGAAGTCATTCTTTCAAAGCTGCCCTAGTGGCTTGTTGTTATTTAGATTGTCAGGCCTATTTATTTTGTAGCTTTAAGCACAGTGTTATTGTGTCGTTTGTTATTTGTTTTTTTACTTTTTCTTTGCTGAAACAATCATTTTTTCAATCCAGTATTGTAATGTCTACACTCCAGCTTATCATTAATATAATGCAAAATCGTTAATGTTGTTCATTGCAAATTAAAGATTTTCATTCATCAGTCTTGTTTGTTTTTTCCATTTGTCTGTGCCTAAGATGTTCAACATCTGCTAAATGTATTTAATTCCATTGTCTTGTTTTCAATCTTTGCGTCATGACAAAAACTTTCTTTAATATGCAGTCTCCTAGTAGAGAACGGGAGGTATATTAAACTGATACAATGTCTCATATCTAATTCAAAGGTAAAAATCAATGTGTTGAACATAATATCTGAGTGATTAGAAGCACTGCCTTCTTAAGGTCAGCGTAATATATTAGTCTGACGAAACTCCATATGCGACTTTCTCTCAGGTTCTCTGGATTCTTTGGACCTAAAACAAACAGGCAGGGACAGTGTTGGGCTCCAAGAAGGTATTTAGTTAAATCAAAATGGAACAGCTCCTCCTATGGCCATTGTTACTTGGTTTTTATTTTGTCATTTAAACTCAGACAAAAGAAAATAGTAATACTAATAAATAAATATCGTAGATAAACAACAAATAACATTACATTTAACTCTGCATCACAGCTACACAACATCAGAATTACTTGGTTAATGTTTAAAGGAAAAGGGTTAGGGTTATGACATCTATGTGTGTATATATATATATAGTGTATTTATAGAAGCATCACTAAATGTTTCCACATCCTTTTCAGAAGAGGAATATGAAATGTTTCTTATGGACATATAGAAATGAGAAGCATTGTACTGTACTGCACTGTATTTAATTATAAGTCTTACAGCATTGTACACCTCTTGCCAGAGATGTAACATGGGTGAAGTTACTCAGGGGCAGAACTAAATGAAAAAATAGTGAGAAAAAACATAACTGTTAATAGTTATAATTGTTGACAAGCAGGAAGGACCTGAAACAAGCATTATATCTGGATAATATAAAGTAAATATACAATGAATACTTCAAACTGACAAGTTGAGAGACAGCCAGTCAACAGTCAATTCACGTTCATGGACGAGGAGTCGCTGGTGAATATTTTCAGTGTGAAAATGAGGTGAAATGTTTTCCTGAACCAGGGATAGAAGAGGGCATAAATGACAGGGTTCAGGGTGGAGTTGAAGTAACCCAACCAAACAAACACCTCGAAGACGGCCGCGGGCGTGCTGAAACCTGTGTAGGCGTCGGCGATGGAGTTCAGGAAGAACGGCATCCAGCAGAAGATGAACCCCCCGACTACGACGCCCAGGGTCTTCGCTGCTTTGTGCTCCGACCGTTTGATCTGCCCGCATGCGCCTTGGCCGTTCGACGTCAACGCCTGACCCCCCATGCCGTCGATCTTCCTCGCGTGCTCTCTGGCCACGAGGAAGATCTTGGAGTACAAGCCCACCATGACGGTGCAGGGGAAGAAGAAGGCGATGACGGTGTCCAACGTCCCCCACAGCTTGTTGAACAGCAGGTTACAGCTGCCCAGGCAGTAGATGGACTCCAGGTACTCTTCCAGACCTCGGACGTTTGCCTTGGAGTACAACAGGCCGTAGGAGTAGAGGGCGGCCAGCGCCCAGCTGGAGGCCACCATGAGCCAGGCCACGGGCACGGTGATGTTGTGGGAGTAGTGCAGGGGGTTGCACACGGCTTCGTGTCGGTCCACCGCGATGCAGATGAGGTGGAAGATGGAGACGGAGGTGAGGAACATGTCAAAGGCGGAGTGGAGCAGGCAGAAGGCGTCGCCATAGAACCAGCAGCCTTGCACGGCGCGCACGGTGCTGAGCGGCATCACGGTCACCCCCAGCAGTAGGTCGGCCAGAGCCAGGGAGAGGATCAGCACGTTGGTGGGGCTGTGCAGCTGCTTGAAGTGCGCGATGGACAAGATGACCACTGCATTGCCGACCACCGTGACCAGCATGCCCAACACGAAGAGCGTGTACAGAGCCACCTGGGCCCCCGGGTGGAATTCGGCCCTGGGGCACGATGTGTTGGAGCCCGGGTAACACAGCTGCTGCTCCCCCTGATCGATTCTATCAGTCATCGTTAACACACACACTCAAACACACCCATTCCAGCTGTGGAATGGGGGCTGGGTAGCGTGTGTGAGCTTCACAGAGCCATCATTTATATACGCCTCGCAGAACGCTTGTGAGCCAATCACAGGTAAATACATACAGACGTTACCAGGAACAGATCACTTGGGGGAAACGTTTTCATGTTGACTCCTGTCACCGTTATTTTAAAAGGAAATGAACTATGTCCACTCGAATCATTTCTGAAAATTGTATTAAATATGTTTTCTACATAGAACCCATTTACAATGTCCTTAATTTGACTTTGCTGCGGCATCATGTTTGATTTTGACCCAAGATGAGCAGAATCAGTTGAAAAGCACACAAACACGCACACACGTGTCAGTTACAAAACAGGGAGCACTGCATGCCCCTCGCACCTTCTGGTTTCCTGCCCAGGTGCTGTGCAGCCTCTTCCTATTGCATTGTGGAACTTCTGGATCGGAGATTAGATGTATTGTAAAATAGTAAATGGATTATTGATAATTTTATCCATAATTTTATTTACACTTTTATCCAAAGCGCTTTACATTGCCTCACATTCACCCATTCATACACCGACGGCGGTGTCAACCATGCAAGGCAACAACCAGCTTGTTGGGAGCAGTTATGTCTTGCTCAGGGACACCTCAACACGTAGGGGGAGCCAGGGATCGAACCGGCAACCTTCCGGTTGCCAGACAACCTGCTCTGTTTTATCCTGTTGTTCTATTGACTTTTTGTGTGACACATTGTGTTCTTGCGGTGCTTGTGGTACATGTTAACAGACATTTTGTGTTTTGTCGTACCATATCATTGTCGCACTCTGTGACAAAGCACCACAAGTACACATACATTGCGTGGTCCACAGCACATCAAATTAAATGGCACATTACACATTGAATTACAGTAGCCCGTTTTGAGGGCGATGTTAACATTAAATATTAGCAGAATAAATATCAGTATTTGGTGATTTTGGTTTAATGTGAAATAAAATAGTAATTTCAATGATGAATAAACATTAAACAATAAAATGTCCACCAGTCAGTTGATAAGCCTTTCTTTTCATGGCCCCACATCTTCTGGGAGGCTGCAACACAGTCACTCTGCAAACAGCTTTGTGTCCGACGTGTCCGACCGAAAGATGCTACCAGAAACAATCATTAGAAACGCCTTCCTGAACCAACTGTAAAAGAAGGCGTACACCAGTGGGTTGACGGTGGAGTTCAGATACCCCAGCCACACGAGGGTGTCGAACAAGGCGGGCGGCACAGAGTAGCCGATGAAGGGGTCCATGATGTTACAGATGAAAAACGGCGTCCAGAAGGACAGAAAAACGCCCATGATGACGGCCAGCGTCTTGGTGGCTTTCCTCTGATGCTTGTCCACCTTGGAGGAGCTGGTGTTCTGGAGGCCTATGATGCGCGCTTGTCTCTGGGCCACCAGGTAGATCTTCAGGTAGATGCCCAGCATGATGACCCCGGGGATGTAGAAGGAGAGAATGGACGACACAGTGCTGGACACACCGCTCTGAAACAAAATGCACCCTCCTTCGCACGCCACGTTGTTATAGTAGATGTCCTCCACGCCCAGTATGTTCAGCTTGAGGAAGATCATCCCGAAGCCGACCACGGCCGAGACGCACCACGTGACAAGGATCATGACGAGGGCGGTGTGAACCCTTATCTTATGGGGGTAGAGCAGAGGGTGGCACACGGCATAGTAGCGGTCGATGGATATGAAGGACAGGTTCAAGATGGACGCAGTGCACAGCAAGACATCGGAGCTGGTGTAGAGCTGGCAGAACATCTCCCCGAAGTACCAGCAGGTCTCGACGGAGCGGACCATGCCGGGGAACATGACCAGCACCCCCAGGAGGAGGTCGGACACGGCCAGGGAGAGGATCAGGTAGTTGGTGGGCGTGTGGAGTTGCTTGAAGTGAGCGATGGCCACGATCACCAAGAGGTTACCCAGCACCGTGAGGACCACTGTGGACCCCAGGCCCAAGTAGAGGGTGGCGCGGATGGCGACGGGGTAGACCGTCCTCACACACGAGCCATTCCCGTAGCAGAGCACCGGCTCCATCGGCCTGCGAGGGGCGAGGGGGAGGGAGTGGAAGGGAAAGGGGGGCAGGGTTTTAGTAAATGCTTTCCGCAAACTGAAAGAGACATTATTCATTCATTATATCATTGATGTATAAACATAGGGGGGCTGATGATCCAGATGGTTTGATATTGATTGTTACACAGAACCATCTGAGAAGTCATCCTTTCAAACTGTTTGGAAAAAGTTTCAGCACTTTCAAAAAATACTTGGCAGGTGATTGGATGAACCATCTGCCTATCACCACGCCCGAAGCTGCCAGTAGTTCCTCATGGGATGCTGATTGGTCCGGACCACTGTGGTTCAGTCACAAGCAGATAACTATGAATGAAGCCTGGCAAGATGGATGGTGGGGGATTGATAGAAACATAGAATCATATGCAGGAACATCATGTGTCATAGGACTGGTATACAATTGTGACCATGACAGCGCATTTGATATTATGAGAGTTGTGTCATTTCATCTGCCATCATAATCAGTAGAGCATTTGACAATTTGACTTGATAATAGACAATATCATTTCCACCTCATGGCTGTCTTGTTAAGTGAATCAATCGTGTTGATGAGTCACAGCGTGGTACAGCAGGACCTCTTCATAGTCCCAGCCTTCGTTCTGGGATGCCGTCGTTTGTCACTTTACTTCACAGTTGATTTAATGATCTTGTCACACAGAACATATGTGCTCACGGGGGTCGCTAAATATTACTCATTCGGAGAGCAACA
Source organism: Bathygadus melanobranchus (assembly GCA_900302375.1). Classification (NCBI taxonomy): domain Eukaryota; kingdom Metazoa; phylum Chordata; class Actinopteri; order Gadiformes; family Macrouridae; genus Bathygadus; species Bathygadus melanobranchus. Next base: position 9,765 of record OMKP01079618.1, read on the forward strand.
AACGCCATGCCACCATCCTCATTCATAATCAACGACAACATAACGTTTAAGCGCTTAATGAACTGTGTGCCGGCCGTTGTACGTTAACCCATAGAATCTCTGCAGTGTGTCTGCTAATATACTAGTATACTAGTATAATAGTAGTATCTGCTAATCCTATCCACTGTCTTTACAGTCCCTGCATGTTAGGTATTGTCAGTAATGTATGTCATGTATTCAAATATACTTCTGAAAAAACCCAGATAGAATAGGGTTCTTCATAATACAAAAATAATTAAAACTGTATAAAAAGACATGACACACAAATAATATCAATACATTACCTGTCATATTCAAGGAACATCGGCAAATATTTAGTAAAGACAGACACGTACTATTTAATAACCATTTCAAGTCTCAAAGTATCAAATATGTACGGGTAGTTTAGTGTGATGAAGCCCTGTGTTGAGCTTACCTCAGTCAGCTGGAGCGGTATACTCACTGAGTACTAGCTGGATGTGCGTTTTATATGCTGTCAATATTTCAAGATGGCGACAGGGCCTGTCAGCCGCTGCTCTGACTGGGCCATTTCCCTGGACTCTGCGGCTAAATGCAATCACAATCTCTGAGGAAAGGGCAACACGTACGATGTGGAGGGCCAGGTGTGTTGAGAAAGACCACGCCACACATGGAGGACCACACCTTTTTGCAGCGCAGAAGTCCACAGGGTAGGCTGGTAGACTGACTGGTCATCATACATCTGGGTGGACACCCTCCCTTTGCAATGTTTTCTAGACACAAGATTCCTGTTTAAATTAATTCCTGTTTAAATTCTATTTTTTTACTTCCCTCAATGGAAAAAGTTGACTTTCTTTTGGTTTGTTTTGTACTATGTGTGTGGCAATGTTAAAAAAGGACATCAGTGTTAGAAGAGTGTATTGTGTGTAAAAAAGGAAAAGCAGTACAAGTTTACCATTCTTCCCATCAAATGTCATCAAATCCAGGTTAAAATTCTTCTAAAATTCTAAGATTCTTTATTGATTGTTGCTGTTACAGCTCAGATCAAGGTACTAGAAAAACAAAATAGACTACATTTAGGAAAAATACATTGACACGGTAAGAAAAATGTGGATATGTACAACAAGTGTATGTATATACATAAATAAAATATTAAAATCATCTGTAGACATTAATAGGGTAGCGGTGGCTATCTACAACAGGAACCAAGTTCTAGTGAGGCAGAGCCATGTTCCTCGTTCTGGAGGCCAGAATGAACAGGAAAGGTGGCCGGGCCTTTGACATCAGAACACCTGGACTCTAGAACCACCTGGCTGATGTTCAGCTGGCAACGTCAGTATCGTCTTTTAAATCTCTCTTAAAAACCCTTTCTGGGTTTGGCTTTTAATTGACGTTGGCATTTTTCTGCTTATTTAATCTGTGGTCTACTTTTTACTATGTTTTTTTTATTTGATTTGATTGTTTTATTCTTTGTAAAGCACTTTGTAAACCCTGCTTTACAAAAAGTATTATTATTATTATTATTCATACATATTTTTTCATGACATCAAATAAGAAAATGATGTATAAAGTTTATAGTTGTAAATAGTCTCCAGACACCTGCATATTCACAAGTCCGTGCTCATTTATGGGGTCTTCTGATGTAATCACTCCAGCAACACAAACACCAATTAAAGCTGTGAACGGTGTTGTTCCACGCTGGCTCTGGGTGTTTCACACCTGCAACAACTGGGAATTCATTACAGAATCCTTCATGCATTTGATGGCTAAACATGTGAGCTCATTACTTACAACGGCTCCCCGAGATGGGACATAACAACAGTAAACACGATGGTCATCCAGAGACCAGAGGGAGGACAATGTTGGGATTACACATCAACACCACAACAAAGTTATAACAAGGACCATTCATGATACAATCTATGATAAACAACAGTGTGTAAAACACATATTTTACCTATTTATGTATTATTATTATTATTATTATTATTATTATTATTATTATTAGTAGTAGTAGTAGTAGTAGTAGTATTAGTATTAGTACTCATGGATGTATTATAAGACTTCACAATACATCTATGGTACTACTAGTTTGGCAGCAGATTTGAACACATGTGGAAACACGTGACATCCACAGGGAACCCGGAGGTCGTGGACTACAGTCATCCACAGGGAACCCGGAGGTCATGGACTACAGTCATCCACAGGGAACCCGGAGGTCGTGGACTACAGTCATCCACAGGGAACCCGGAGGTCGTGGACTACAGTCATCCACAGGGAACCCGGAGGTCATGGACTACAGTCATCCACAGGGAACCCGGAGGTCGTGGACTACAGTCATCCACAGGGAACCCGGAGGTCATGGACTACAGTCATCCACAGGGAACCCGGAGGTCATGGACTACAGTCATCCACAGGGAACCCGGAGGTCATGGACTACAGTCATCCACAGGGCCTCAGACTGTAAGGCAGACAAGATGGACGGCATCAGGGGGCTCAGACTCTGAGACACCATGCTGTCCTGAGCAGATGAAGTTGATCAACATGATTTATTGGCAGATACTGTTTTGGCCCGTGTTGAAGAATATTTTTACAAATACTCGGGCGGATAAGTGCTTTTCAAGATGAAGACGTGGATGACGAAGGCTTCAATTGTTTGAGACTTGAGCACCGTGTTCGAGTGTCCACCCAGATGTATGATGACCAGTCAGTCTACCAGCCTACCCTGTGGACTGTAACTGGTAGGCTTCTCTATCCATCATGCATCTGGGTGGACACTCCCATTTGTGATGTCACTATGTCACATGACAATGAAGCGGCTTGTAATGGCCCATCACACTCACACCTGGTGGTATATTAGGGACCCTTTAATGTTACTTCTGTGCGGGACTCCCAGATATTCCAGGCAATGTGCTCGCTACGTTTGTGTTGTCTGGTCTTATCAACCCCATCAGGTCGGGTGTTCTGCGCCTGTGCTTGAAGAAATGTGATGTGTTCTTGGACATCTTCCACATGAACACAGTGCTCAATCAGTTCTCCTCCTCGTATATTCAGTGCAGCTGTATATTCAGTGATTCAGTGCTGTTCCCATTCATTTCAATATATGGAAATAAAAACAGCCGGGGAATAAATGTGGAATTATGAAATAAAAGTCCTGAAAAATAAATGAAATTAGTATCTTGAAAAACGTCCTTTTTCAAAATAAAAACCTGTATTTAAGGAACTACATTGACTAACCCTAACCCTGATTTATATATTTATATTTACATGCATTTGTATATTTATGCATTATTATTATTATACATTTATTAATTAATCAGGATTTATAGCCATATTTATTTATTTCATTGGCCATATTTATGCATTTATTTATTTAAACTTAAATGTCATTCCATAATAAAATGCAGTTTGAAGATATCAGAAGCCTTAGCTGGGGAAACAGAAAAGACACTCAGACACAACCGAATGACAATGCACCAAATGACACAGCTTCAACTAATAAGACAGTCAGATAATCAAGAGATTACAGTTGACGGTTAACGAGGGAGACGTGACCACTACAGGACAAGACAATCATACACTTTCATCTAAGGGCAAACCGATGTAACGGTGACAGAAAGTTGTCCGACGTCCAGCGTTTAAGATCATTATTTATGAACATGAACACAGACAGTCTGGTGTTCTCTGTTCCTGTAATGACGCACAGCACAGGCCCAATTACTTAAAAACTCTTGCGCAACACTTGCTTGTGTGTCACTTTATTGTGATGTTCCTCCCTCAGACAGCCATCCCTGTCGGCTGTCTGAGAGGTCTCTTCAATCAGTTTGAAGTATGTGAATGTACGTGTGGAGAATACAGTCTCCTGTGTTAGAAAAATGACTTTCAATTACAAAAATGTGCAAGTGTTTCATGGTCATTTGTGCATGTAAGATAAATATGGTCAAATCATACAGTTTTAACCATATGTTCTGAAAGGGTAGTCAAACAAAGCCATCTTGTTAGATTTGTGTTTTTTCAGTTGATATTGACACTGGTGTGTGTCCAGACTGTAAGCCATCTTATATCTCCTCAACCATGGCACTATTGATACGTTGGAGGAAAAGACAGGCGTCTGGAAAGGGTGTTTAGTTATGGTCGGGTGGATTTTCAGTCCCTCTTCGGACATTTCTTCCTTTTCGGGGAACGGGGTACAGCCATTCCCAGCTGTTGTAAATTGTGTCTGGCTGGAAGAGACCAGGCGGTTCTAGGTTTGAGCAGAGGATGGACAACTTCAGTTCTCTCCTGAGAAAATGGTGGAATGAAGTTGTAGGCCTCAGTTGTAATTTCAGTTCTTTTGTTTTTCTGTCTTTGCAAGGTCCCTGACCCTGCCTTCCAGAGTGTGTTTCAAACCTAAAAGTAGATTTGCCATCCTCATGTTACATTGATGAAATATGGTGATTTTCCCCATGCCCAGAGAGCAGCAGGCGGTCTCATAGGCAATGATTCTGTCACCGAGTGTCGGTTATCAATATGGTAACAGAAACAGCTTGCATTGCAACAGACTGTGTGCTTGCAGCGTGACTGTGTGGGCAAACAAGTAGTCGGCCTAATGGGTGACTATTGAAGTGAGTACCATTGACAGGGGACATTGTGCGTTCTCTATTGCACTGGTTGAAGTATCTCAGCAACGTAGGACACCTGCCTCTCTCTCTCTCTGTCATCGCAAGGCAGGGCTTTGTTATTACTCTCATCCTCTATCCGCATAGCTTCCACCAACTAAATGTATTCATACAAATTATAATAAATGTGGTCATAACGATGCTGAGATTCATTCTGAAATTACATTTAAATGAAAATGTGCTATTGACGATTGTCCATGGTAGGCTACATACAACATATGGTTGTATAATAATATGGTTTTATAATAACACGACACACAATATATGCTAGTCTGTTTAGTAGTCTGTTTCCTCTGCTTATATCTAGCCTTGGAAAATGGCAATGATGGATAGAGAGAGAGAAACATATACAGTGGTTCTACTGGTAGTCTTTGTGCCATTTGCAAACGACAACAAAAAAAGACTCCTGGCATTTACACTTAAACTACCGTGAGATGAGTGTTGGCGGCTGAGCAGCGTCATCTCTGTCCTCTTATTAAACGGGATCTAGTAACATTCGGGATCTAGTGGTGTTGTTGAGTGCCGTGCGCTACCATGCTTCGACCCGTGGAGGGCGCTGTGGAGTCGTCGCCGCGACTTCCATGTTTCTCAGACAGCTCAGCCCCAAACGCAGCCGGGCAAACGCGTTACTGCCACGTCGATTTCAGAGCAGGCGCAACGTGACGGAACGCAAAGCACAGCAACATATGGTCGGGACGCTAAATACAAAAACCCCCCACAACAACAACAACAACAACACGCCATTGAACTGGACAGCGGCGCAGAAAAGGAGGGCGACTTTGAACCGATATATCCGCGTATAAAAGTGGACGACGAGCCATCACAGGTGCGAGCTTGTCAAAGTTGCGGACAGTTGGCGGCGAGCTGCTCGCCCGCAGCCCGCCGTCTCTCTCCGCGCGGAGGTAACGTCACCGTTAGCCCGGCGGAGCTAGTTCATCCCGAGCAGGCTAAACATAGCGCCGGTGCCCGTAACACCCCGACCATTATGCTAACTCTAGCGAACGTTAAGCTTGCTGTGTGTGGCGGGCGCTTCGGGAACTGGTTGTGTGGGAGCACAGACCCCGCTCCGTAGTATGGCGCGGCGGCGTGAAGCGGCGGCGGACCGGGGAGAGCGCTCCCCCCGACTTACGTCCATTGCGCTAACTTTTTATTGTTGTTGCAATGCTAGCGTTGGAGTAGTGAGCCCCACGTAGCATGAAGCGGCTTGTAGTCCGGTACCGTTGAGTCACACACACATACACATAAAGTGGCCTTCCACGTGTGGTGGATTCAAATGTTAGTTAATTCATTTGAAGGTGACGTGAGGACGACATGGTGTGGAATATGTAACCTACTTGAGGGGGGATCATAATGCTGGGTGCTGCTGGGTGCTGCTGCTGCCTACTGTATGAAGTGTATTCTGAATACTGAATACACATGCTAATGTTTCATGCATTTGCATTTTACATTGTCAGCTGTAGGAGCGATGAGAGCCACACGCATACGATCAATCAGATGAAACATGCGTGACTTGATTAGCCCACCCATGCCTAACCCTAACCCTTTTTAGCGTAAGGTGGAACATATTTGTGCCATGACAGCTCTTATGGAGGTTTTCATTCAAAGTTTTTCAACCAATGTGACATAATAAATTCTATTTGATGTAATATAATCACTCCTGTTCCACCCAGTTCGTGGTACCGTTGGCAATTGGCGTCGAAGTTTCATAAAAGTGAGAGGGTTGAGACCCAGGTCAACGGTTTAAAAAAACCCACATTTATTGCAGAACCCATTTCATTAAATGTCGATTAATGTTTAAAGAGCGGGGAAGAAACAAAGGCAGGGTCACAGAAAAGGCTGTCATGGCCGTGACATGTTAATGCATGTAAATGACAACACAAATATAAACATTTTGAGCAAACGCTCGTAATAAACATAAACCATTTTTTCCCCTTAAGCTTTGGCAACCCAGAGCCCCAGACCGGAACGGGAAGTTGGAAAGAGGAAGCGAGGAGAGGTTGCTGAGTGGACGCTGGGCCTAGTCAGACGGGTGGGTGGAGCAGTACCCATCCTGTGAAGAGAGAGAGAGACACCATGAGGCAACTCAAAGGCAAGGCCAAGAAGGAAACATCCCGGGACAAGAAGGAACGCAAGCAGGCCATGCAGGAGGCCCGGCAGCAGGTGGCCACGGTGGTGCTGCCCACGCTGGCCGTGGTGGTCATGATCATCGTGGTGTTTGTGTACGTGGCCACCAGGCCAGGAGACATCGAGTAGAACCATGTCAACCCCCCCGCCCTCCAAAGACAATCAGCCAACACCATGACTGGAGTCTGGTTTTTTAATCACTCTGGAGAATGGCTGGAATCCTCCGGCCGTCCGCCCCTCCTCACCAAATACTGTCCTCTCACTCTGTCGCGCTCTCTCTCTCTCTCTCTCTCTCTCTCTCGCACTCTCTCTCGCGCTCTATCTCTCTCTCTCTCTCTCTCTCTCCCTCGACCTGATTTCTCCACTCCTTGAATGTGTTTCAGTGACCTGCCATTTGTCTTAAGAGCTATTTCTGCATGGAGGAATCAAATCCACAAAGCTGTTGGGACTTTGATTAAGCACCATTTGTATTATTAGTGCCTTTTCTTTCTCCTTTTGTGGGATGGATGAAACCATGATACCAGGTTTTGTCATTTTGTATTCGAGAACGAGTAGAGTGATTCATGTAGAGTTTAAAAATAATCTCCATTTACCAAAGCGTTCAACTACACAGTGTTCTAATTGTGGCCATAGCGTGTACTTTTATCTGTTGGAAGATCCCAAAAAGGATCAGTACTTTACTAGCAACTGTTACTGCTGATCTGTGCTCGTCTCTCTGTGGATGCCCATTCACAAGCATTTACCACTCTTGGGATTCTATCTATCTGTGTATCTGTGGAATGTATTAATATGAATGATGTGTTAGTAACACAAAACAGTGATATGGAAGCTAATGCAGTCTTCTGAAGGCAATTCTCAGACCCCCCACCAGGGGGGTGTATTGGTATAGGTGTGTTGTGACTCGTTCAGTGTGAATGTAGCCGTGAAACACGTGAAGTAGACAAACCTGCCACAGAATACGACGCTGCCATGTGTCTCTTCCGTCTGCAGTCCAAGCACTACATTATCTTTAGTTATTGATGACGATTATTGATTTATTAATGATTGTGGAATCGCCTAATGAGTGAATGTGCAGATGTGAAAAATGTGCCTTATACCCTTTTGAGAATGTATTTCCATTAATAAATTCTGTATAAAAACCAAGCAAATATTGGGCATTCAGACATTGTGTATTATGAAATGCATGTCATATGGTGGAGGAGAGTTGAGCTCATCCACTACCAGCCTTTCATTAGTTCAGTCATTATAAAAGATCTGTCCGATCGAGTTCAGTTAAAAACTGGCGCAAACTCAGAGTTGATCAGCAGAGGGCGCCAGAGGACAGCCTTTACCCCGTTCTCCCAGTTAGCAAGTCAGACAATCTCAGGCGGCGCTGCCTTGCATGCCCGCTTATCACTAAAACGTTATGGTTTTTTTTTTGCAAATGTAATGCAAATTAAATCTGCAGTAGGCTGTAAGAAGTGAGTTAAGTGAAAATGTTATCTTCCCTTTCTCTGTCAGTTCAGCTTTATTTAAGGCGTGTAATGGATGGCTGCTAAACATAATTAAGAACAAACAAAAAACAGCTCACAGTGGAGTTAATTGGTTTGGTAGGGTAAGGTGGCAATTAACAGTTATTTTACTCGATTGATCTGCTGACATTTTTTCGAATCCGAAGTGATGTCTGAAACCGATTTGCCCTCTGGGGACAATAAAGTGGAACCTGAACTTTAAATGTACTGGGTTTATCTGACAAGCATCCAAGGAAAACGAAATTATTAATTTTATAATGATCTGAACCACATATTTCTGAAGCAGCACATTTTTTTGGTATTTGTAGGCCTACTTGATAAATGACTTAAGCAATTAATTGATTATCAAAATTAGATAAATTTTCTGTCCAATCGATTAATCAGCTAATGGTTGCAGCCCTGCAGGTAGCCTCGTGAGGGATTTTGTATGATCGAGAGACCTAAACTCAATTCATTTTAGTGTCTTGACTTAGATGAAGAGGTAACCCTGTGATTGACAGCTGTCATATTTGGGATGTTTCTCTGCCTCGCTCAGCACGCTGAAGAAGGGTCCGCCAAGCCTTCGACTCATCAGCCGCGTAAACCAAAATAAAACATAAGAAACGTAAGAAGATACGTAGGCCATGTGACAACATTGAAGCAAGTCAGTCATGAAAGGCAATCCCTACGAGATGATCCCTGAATGTTTAAAAATGCTTCACAAAGTCCAGATCCCTCAACGAATGTATTTTTAATGAGCTCTACTACTGCTTCTTGTCCCAAAGACCTACATTGGCATATGAGACAAAAGACAAGTCATTAGAAAATAACAACTGTTTGTACTGTAAGTGTTTAATAATTAAGTATAGTATTAGCTACTGAAATGTGTAAAGAGAGGGCTCTAACCAGGAAATAACCTGCAATTATTTATTAACTTTTTAATGTTTTTAAATGTTTTTACCAAGATCACGTATGATTTTCTACTACTGTCCTCAAGACATTTAAAAGTTTTCAAGGTGACTGGGATTGGACATGAATCGAATAAGAATAATTTCAGCTTTTTTTGTAAATGAAATACAGAGTGGCTCAGCAATGTATGGTGCCAAGTTCTCTGAACAAACTTTGACCACACAAGTGGAGATATGTAACAAAATGAGAAGCCTGAACATACAATCTAATTATGATAAAGAGATGGCACATTCTTCCCAACACAAAGAAGTGAGTCTGTAATGAAATGAAGTGTATACGTCTGGGGAAGGCAAAAAGCAGACATCTGCAATTCAGTGGTCGCTAGACGTTACTCTTGGTCTGCCACCTGCTTAGTTTTCATGCATTTTCTCTGGCGTTTATGCTAAACAGCATGTGACAGGGAGGTATTGTGTTGTGTGCAGACGGGTTTGATTGCTTTTTTTGCTTCTTATTATTACATTATAATACTAATAATAATGATCATGATGATCATAATACTAATAATACAGACCCAGAGTTTCCCAGACTGCAGTTTTGAATATGATTTGTGTACGCTTTCCCCACAGAAGAGGGAAATAAGTCATCCACATCAGCACAGTCAATATAGGCCTACTGCAATAAACAACTTGCATAAACTATGACTCTTGAGGGGTTTTGAAAGCGTTTATGGAATAACAACGACGTTATGAAGAGTGTAATTAAGTGTGAACAACATGAAATGTTTATATGGCATCCTAATCCATAGAGTATTCTGGATGGATGGAATATTGCTCCACAGAACCGCAAAATTAGAGAACACAATGTTACTGGGAATGTCAAGTTACATAGGCTATTGTTTTCAAATCACACCATCGCAGGATTAGTTGTTTGCGATGTATTCGACAGGCCTGCAGCTTTTGGTTTGCAGAAGCAGATCAGTGAAGGATGTTATTTAATGGCGCGTTTAATTACAGTACAACACAAAGAAATACAAGTGCTGTGATGAATGAATGATGTACCGGTGACAGTAGCTCAGTGGGTAGAGCGGTTGTCTGGCAACCGGAAGGTCGCTGGTTCGATCCCCGGCTTCGCCTAGCTAATTGTCGAGGTGTCCCTGAGCAAGCACTAACTGCTCCTGACCAGCTGGTTACGTAGGCTATTGTTGACACCGCCTAAGTATATGTAAAGCTATATAAATGCAGTCCATTTATATAAATGCAGTCCATTACCATAATAATATTTCCTGATGCCGTTGGTCTCTTATTCAACCCAGCGCCTGCCATTATTCATGGTGTTTCGACTACAATAGCCGTTTTAATAACCATTCCATGGACGTGTGTTTGATGAATAACATTGACGTTTAGTTGAAACTATTGAAACGAGCTGAAAATATTGGAAGAAATGATGACAGGAGAGCTCTGATGTCAACTGACATTTTTGTCAGTTGAAAAAGTGAAGTAAAAACAAACTTTCAGCATGCTGTACTTTACTTGTTACCGTATACCCTTTTTTCACTCTACTCGAGAAAATTATGATAAAAGGAGAATTTTGAAAAATGATATCAAGACATTTAAATAATACAATTAGTGCTTTCTCTCCGTATAATTTCTTTACTGAATAACACCCCTAAAGTCCAAACTATCTTCTTATATATTCCACACACCTCAAATTCCTCATCCAATGTTTTACTTTGAAGTTGAAATTAACTAGTTTCTGCATTTGCCCTGAACCCATGTTGGTGCAGCCAACACTTTGTTCACAGCTTTGCACAGTCCCACATTGCTCTTTTCTGCGTGGGTTTCAAACTTCAAAAGGTGTTTGGCTTCGCTCACTGTGCTACGAAAGCATATCTAGCTTGTTTTCCTTAACAGAATAACAAAATGTACATCGCCAACTTTTGCATATGCAGTAATCCAAAACATCATCCATATATGTATACATACACAGACAACACACACTCAGTATGCACAAACACACACACACACACACACCAGTGGCATAGTGGCATATCCTCATGCAATGCATTCTTGACTTTGTGATTCCATTTGATCATGCTGTTGTTGTCGTTGGTCACAATGCTTATGGAAACCGACTCTCCTAGCATGCTTACTTCAATCTCTATAATATCTATGTGCCTGAAATAAGTGCATGAACATAATTGTCTACATCCAATAGAGTAAGATGAGTTTTGAGTTGAGATGAGAAGTGAATACACTGATTGACGAACAGTTAAACGTTTGACCTCAAATGGTTCCATGGTTCCAATCTTTGTGGATCAGCTTCCATTTTCCGTGCTGTGGTCAGGTCACCACATGGATCCACAGTTTGACTTAGTGAGTTAGGTGAGATCGGTTACTTGTGAGAAAGGTGAGTCAAAACGTTTTTTCAGTGTGTCAGGGCAACACACACCAGACACCTGAGCAAATGGAATTTCATTTTTCAATTAACAGAAAATTGTCTTTAATTAAAATTGTAATAAGATGAAGCGCACCGTTAACACACGGTTTATTTTCAATTTGCCTTGCTCATGGGATGAACAAAATCCCTGTTGAGGGAGGACTGTGCAGACAAACATTGACTGTGGTTATCACTACACCTCCTTAGAATTCACAGAAGACATGAGTATATTTTTCTACCCCCTCTTAACATTTCTGTTAACGTATTAAATATTGGCTAACAGTATCAGCTTTCTTTCTGATGTTAGTAGGGAGGAAGTTATCCAATATATCGGCCAATACGCAGCACACAGCTCCAAATGACTCATAACAACACCCTAACCCTAACCCTAACCCTAACCCTTTTCACCAATGGTAAGATATGACATGGAACATCTAATAGATAACTACAGTAACCCTAACCCCAACCCCAACCCTAACCCTAACCCTAAC
>OMKP01079625.1:0-11415 GCA_900302375.1 Bathygadus melanobranchus
AGACAATGCGATGATTCAGGACTTGTTGTACAGCTGTCACATCAATGTGTTTCCTTTGCTTCCCACTAGCCCAATAGAAGAGCAGGCAGTTTAGAACGAGAGAGAGAGAGAGAGAGAGAGAGAGAGAGAGAGAGAGAGAGAGAGAGAGAGAGAGAGAGAGAGAGAGAGAGAGAGAGAGAGGGAGAGACGGGGGGGGGGGAGAGAGAGAGAGAGAGAGAGAGAGAGAGAGAGAGAGTGAGGGAGAGGGAGAGGGAGAGGGGGGAAGGGGGGAGAGAGAACAAGAGATGGAGAAAGACAGAGTGATGGAGAGAGTGAGAGAGAGAGGGGAGGGGGGAGAGTAATGTTATCCTATAAAAATGAGCATATAGCTATGATCAGACATTTGTACTGCAAAAGGAGAAATTGCTGTTTGTGTGTAATAGTTTTTCTTACAGAGGCTGACACCAGCTTCATGGGTTTCTTATTGGTGAAGGCATGTGACTATTCTTGCCAACACTTGGAAAGTCACATGCTGACACCATGAAGCAGCCAACTGCAGCCATTTGTGATATTAGCACCTTGTTAACAAAGGGTAATGACATGATGATGATGGTTTTGACATTATGTTCTAGCCTCTTGTAGTGTTGTGACCAATCTGTTAATAAATACAACCACGACTATCCTTCATCTACTGTTAACCACAGACAACATAGTAGGTCTTTATCACAGAGGTGTAGCTCATTAAGTTAATGATGGGTCATCATCAGATCCTGTGTTCACCCTCTGTTATCCTATAGGCCTATAGAAAGTGCAGTATGTAAACTACTAGATGTAGCTCAATTTGATCACGCGTGATCCATTACAATCGATTATTGTATTATATGATAAGCATTCATTGTATGAATTGTCTTCTGACAATGTTGAATCGTTCTTGTGTTTGATGTGAAAACGACTAAAAAGTGGGAAAAGGCTGGTTGTAAATGTCTTAAAGGTGTCCTTGTGGGAGTGTATGCAGTACCTGGTTGTCCACTAGAGAGCAGTGTGGTGCTGTTGGTCATTCTCAGTCCTGGTGGATTTCTCAATGAGTGACTTCAGGTGAAGCCGCAGCACAGAACGCTCACAGAAACCCAAAATGAAAAACTCCAAATCCCAAACAACTCAAATGGCCTCCACCAGTGTGTGTGTGTGTGTGTGTGTGTGCGTGCGTGCGTGCGTGCTTGCGTGCGCGCATGTGTGTGTGTGTGTGTGTGCCTGTGTAAGTTGTATACCAGCATAGTTAATACGTCACTTCTGACATTTAATTTTTCATCATTTTACTGACAGACTGACACACTGTCACACACACACACACACACACACACACTAGATGCGTATGTATGCACTCTGGTGTGCCTGTGTAAACTCTTGTTTACACAGGCACACAAACACACACACACACACACACACACACTCACACACACACACACACTCACACACACACACACACACACACACACAGTCCCTGTCCTCCAGCTCTTAACCCGGGCCAACAGGCAGGCTGGATCAGATAAAATGAGGCTTGTAATGTGACCGCAGAGACAGAGCTGCTGGGATCAATAAAAACCGCTGGTCACCGGGAGAACAGGGAGCAGAGGGATCCACTGGGGCTCAGCACGAACTGGGGTTGAGGACGGATGCTAATGTTCTGCATAGAGATGAGATCCTGTCCGTCCACAACAGCCTGACACGAAGCATAGAGACGGACAGGGATGTGTGTGAGTGTGTGTGCCTGCGTCTTTGTGTGTGTGTGTGTGGGTGTGTCCACATGTGTGTCATTCCAGGTGAACTGAAGTTGAAACTTCCTGTTAGGAAGTCGCTCCCCAGGCTGTGCTGCTGTTACAGAACTGAAGCATCCACATTTTGATGAAGTAACACAGACAGGCTAGTCGCAGATCACACATCGGCCTGCGTTAAATTAACACCTTTCCTGTTTTAGAAAGCAGGCGCCTGACTGTACACTCGACTGTGTTCTTAACAGCGTGGTGAAAATAAAGTGTGTGTGTGTGTGTGTGTGTGTTTGTGTGAGTATGAGAGTGTGTATTACAAGGTGTGATGCTCTGCCACGGTGTGTCCCTGTTTAAAGGAGATGTCTCCGTCCCTACCTCAAGAGCCAGGAGAGAGAGACACTCTTCGGTGTTTGATCAGAGCCGATAGTTTGACTGTCCCAAAGTTCCTTGTGTCTGTGTGTGTGTGTGTGTGTGTGTGTGTGTGTGTGTGTGTGTGTGAGAGAGAGAGAGAGAGAGAGGGTATGCGATGTGTTTTAGTCTTCATTTGCTATCTGCGGCGTTTCTAGATTCTTCGATTCTAGATTCTTTCCTGTTTAACTCCAGAAGAATGAGCAGCGTATCTCAGGCTCACTGTTGTCACGGTGTAGTGGTCTCCTCTCTAACAGGCAGTTTATCACCATATCATTACCTGTTGAGGTATAAGGCCCCTGCATTAGTCCGCATCAAGAGGAGACATGTTTATTTATCTTATTCCTTTTACGTTCTTATATATTTGTTGTATTCATTTTGTCGTGTCCTGTGTGTTTCTTCACTACATCCTTCATAGCAGCCGTCACTCCAATGGCGTATTATGTTAGCTTGTTTTCCATCGTATTTCTTGTGTTCTCTGGTTTTATTTTTACCATCCCTTTGTGTTCTGTATGCACTGAGCTGTGCACACTTTTTATTTCTTTGTATTGTAGGATCAAAGAAGAACCAAAGCCTCAGCCTGCACAGTAAGTAAACTGCATTACCCAGAGTGCACTTGGCTTTGACACTTCTTCCTGTGGGTCGGTGCTGTGCGCTTCACGTGGCTTCCTCCTCTTCTGACCCGGAGAGAAAATGTAGGAGACGTCATTGATTTCACCGAAAACCGCGGCATTTATTTTATTTGCATACGTTTTTTGTTTTTTTTAGCAATTGAGAAGAATTGTGACGAGTGAAAACCGATTCTTTTTTGTGAAATCAATGATAACTGCTTTTTCTTCTTATCCATTTTGAACGAGACGGTCCTCTCCCTCTGTGCTGGGTTTCTATCTGGCCGCCCTTCCACATCCAGTACCTCATCTGCATTTTGATTGGCTTGTGTGGGCTCTTACTGTATCTGCTTAGTCCTACGACATGCATCTCCCCCTGCTCTACTGTGTGTGCATTTTGACTTGACCTACATGTAGGCTAATGAGTGTGACCATCTGTGTGTACCTGACTACAACACCTCCTCACTACAATGACTCTGATGTTGAAACCTTTAGTGCAACCCTCATCCCCATTGGCTGTGGAGCTTTCCTCTGTTATACCTCCCTCCTGGATCCATGATTCACATTATGTGTTCCAGTGTTTATAGTGTTCTTGTTCTTGTTCTTCTTCTCATTATTATTATTAGCTGTTTGTATTTGTATGATTCTCTCCCTTCAACATTCTGACCTATAACTCTTTCTGCACTGTGCTGCCTAGCTCTCTCTGTGTCTATCACTCTGTCTCTCTCTCTCCGCTCTCTCTTTCTCTCTCATCTGTCTCTACCTATCTCTCTCTCTTCTGTCTCTACCTATCTCTCTCTCTTCTGTCTCTACCTATCTCTCTCTCTTCTGTCTCTACCTCGCTCTCTCTCTTCTGTCTCTACCTATCTCTCTCTCTTCTGTCTCTACCTACCTCTCTCTTCTCTCTCTACCTACCTCTTTGTCTTCTATGAAACAACAACTAAATGACTGATTGTGTGGCTGGTTGTCACCTGCGCTCCGCTGGTCTCCTCCCCCTCCTCTCTCTGCTTTGGGTTCTGGTGGACCCCCTGTTCTGACCCCGCCCCCTCTCAGCTGTTGACCCCACCTTTATGAGCCACAGCCTGCCTCCTCAGCGCTCTCTTCCTTGTTCCTGAATGTTCCAGTCACAGTGTTGTTTGCTTATTTGAACAGGTGGTTTCCCTTTAGTGGGATCACTGAGCTGGTAAATAACGTTCTTCAGCCCCAGGAAAAATCCAAAAATGACAAGGAGCCCGAGCCTGACGCGTAAGTAAACAGCCCAGATCCCTGCCTCCGAAACCCCCCCTCTGTCACCCTCAAACACAGAGATCTCATAATAAAACAGACTCACTGGCTATGAAGGCTGAACATGAAGCGCTGCCACCTGGTGGCCACACCGTGTACTGTTGACCGGGGCATGGCTTCTTAGAGCATGCTAGCCAGGGGGTTTCTAGGGAGTTTCTTGCATCTCTTTGTTAAAAACACAACACTTACACAGAAGGTCACCACAGCATGAGTGTTCTTTCAACACTCATTTTGCTATTGGATGTGAAATCGACATACAACACAGTAGATGTAATAGCCAATGGGCTTCTATAGCGTTTCTATAAGAGCTCAAAGTTGCACCTAACGGTAACTAGTTTGTATCTGTCATATTTCCAAGAGAGGGGCTCAGGTTGCCGGTTATGTATGGCTGTGCCCGTGCGGGCCAGAGGTAAGACAGCTCCAGTTCGCAGGCGTTGGTGTAGGACAATGAGCTGCGTACGGTTACACATCAGCTGTGTCGCTGGCGTGGGCCTGCGTTTGACCTGGTGGGCGCCGTGACCCCCCCCGGGGACAATGTGGCCCCTGTACACCGGCTGCCCGACACATAACTTGAACCATTATGTCATGACCCCCGTCGCTGCCCTTACCCATTCATCATCACCGGTGTTTTTATTGTATTTATTTTTTACAGCACCATAAGTAGTGGGCCCATCATACAAATACCTATAAACATAATACACACACACATACACACACAAACTTGCGCGCGCACACACACACACACACACACATGCACACACACGAGCACATATGCACACATGCACACATGCACACACTCCCCTTATGAAGAAAAATTCTCTGTTTCCATCTGTGGCTCACAGAGTACATGTGCTCCCCTCTCACACCTCACTATCTTCCATGGTCATGGACATGGTCCTCCTCTCACACCTCACCATCTTCCATGGTCATGGACATGGTCCTCCTCTCACACCTCACTATCTTCCATGGTCATGGACATGGTCCTCCTCTCACACCTCACCATCTTCCATGGTCATGGACATGGTCCTCCTCTCACACCTCACTATCTTCCATGGTCCAGGCCAAAACCATTGTGTGTTTCAAAGGTGGAGTAGAAGCAACCAGTCTCTGTAGTTCCATGCTTACATGAACTGTAGTCGTGTTTTATATGCCCGTGATAGTTGATACGATGCTGTATTCCATCCTTTTGGCCGCTCCACACAGATGTTGAATATCGATTAGTATTTACCTCCGTTTGCTATGTGTGTCGCCCCGGCCCATTAGCTGATGTGTTGCTTCCGTTGTAGAAGGCCACTTTTGGAAAACATTGAACGGGCACCAAAACCCCCAGAACAATAGCATTATTATTATCCTCCAATGAGATCTGTCCAACACGCCTACTTGTTAATCTCCAGCACTCAGAACAGTAATCCTCCTACAGGTCCAGATAGAGGCGGGACCCTCGTACAGTCAGACGCTCAGCAATTACATTTTGGGCGGCGCAGGTGCATCGCTGGACGAGGGCCGCATGTGTGCGTCTCGCGGGGCTCCGTGTGGTAAACGGATAGCGCTGCTCAATAATTCACCGGCGCTAATGAATGTTGCAGGGGACATGTGGGCCGAAACCAATTCTGATCGTCCATATTATGAAGTCAGCGCAGTGTTTAGTTTCCAGGGAGACGCTCGATTGACACGTGTCATACAAAATGCATGTGAAGAGCCCATAGGACCCGTTAGGAAGGTCGTTCACCTTTTATCAGCTTGACTAGTCCATAAGCTTGAGGAGATGTTGGTCCATACGTAGTACAAAGCCATAACCAACTCTGGTCCCTGACGTTTTTATATACAGTATATATAGTTATTTATTCATTAAGGAGACATTTACAGACACACAGACACAGGTCATTAAGGAGCAGATTAGTGGCTAGCCATCTTGTCCAAGGATGTTTAGGGATCGAACCCTGAACCTTCTGGCCGAGAGTCGAACCCCCGACTACCAGCCCGCACCTGCCCTTCGTCTGGCGGTCCCAGGTATCTGCCCTCGCTGCTGACTGCTGTCCGGGTGATCTCTAACGTTGGGCGTTTGTGACGCAATTTTGGCGTGTGCGTTTCATATATGATGTGTCTCTTTGTCTCGCGGCCCGCCAGTCGGGTATAATCTGTCTCGCCTTACAGCTGGCCGCCGATATAGAAACACGGGTGGTGCAAATGATTCATTAAACGCTGGGGAAACCTGAGAAAGTGGAATTAAGTGGTGTTCTTAAACTTGCAAAGCAAATTTGATACACCAACCCCCGACACCCACACACACACCACACACACACACCACACACACACACACACACTGATCTTTCAGCAAGGGGTGTGACATCAGAAGGCTACTGTAGCCCAAAGAGTTTAGCAGACAGAGTCTGCTTTTACTTTCAACAATGTCCTGCGTTGTGCACTTCTGGGAGTGAAACCGGACCGCATCAGTGTATTGACATTCTGTCCTCAAAACAGAAGATTTAATACACATATAGTACACACACACTTAACAATGGGTACATAGCAGATATGTGGTGTTAATATATAATAGAGTCAGGGATGTGAATGAATCCTCTTTTTGTGCCGGTTGTAAGAAAGAAAAGAGGCAAGAGTATGAGAGTCAATATCTTCTGATTGTGCAGACGTTGTTCCATCTTAACCCTTAGATGTTCTGAATGCAAACATCCGTTTCCATGACCACATAGTAACGTTGATATTGAGGCCACACCCCCAAAAACAGGGCTAAATTCTGTAATGGTGGACAGGAACGGTACATTCACCCGACTATCCTGCTCTCTGCTTGCTTACAGGAAGCTACACCAGCAGTTTGAATCCTACAAGGACCAGGTGAAGAAGATGGGTGAGGAGACCAAGCCAGCCCTGGACCAGAAGACGGAGGCCCCTACCTGTGGGATTTGCCATAAAACCAAGTTTGCCGATGGCTGTGGCCACCTCTGTTCATATTGCCAAACTAAATTCTGTGCTCGGTGTGGAGGACGGGTGTCTCTGCGGTCAAATAAGGTAACGCTTGCTTTGATGTTAGTGTGGCCCTACTATACTGATGCTCAGAGTCACTGGCACACATACATGCATGCACACATGCACACGCACACACACACAGACACACATACACATACACACACACATACACATATAATGTCACACACACACTCAGAAACACAGACACACACACCCTCAGCCACATACACACACGCGTACACATATAATCACACACACATTACATACACATCACCCCACAAGGCCTACTACTGCTCACACTCATTTATTATGAAACATTGAAATTTAAATCTGGATTGGGAACAGAGACAACATGTCTGCTCTTTCCTCTCTGATTCTAAACAGAGATGATCAACATCCGCTCCAATCGATGATGCTCACAAGTCAACACTCACCCACGATGACTAACCCCTAACAATGTTCAACAGCTGACACTCAGAGACACAGCACCTTCTCTTGTTCATGTCTAACCGTCTAACTGTCCAACTGTCTAACTCTCTAAACGTCTAACCGTCTAACCGTCTAACTGTCTAACCGTCTAACTGTTTGTCTTCCGTGCCACTGGAGGGAGCTGTTGCTCTCTCTCTCTCTTGCCGTCTCTCTTTATCCCAAAGGAATCTATTTTTATTGTAATTTATTTAATTTTTGGTGGCACGCTGGTGTCTCTAGCTAACCTCGGTCAAATCCCCGCCCCCTGAGAATAAGCCGGGGCTTTTAGCATTTAGACTGCTTAAAATTTAGCATCATGAGCTTAGCCATTTTCTTTTTTTTTCTTTTCATGTGACGCTGACCAATCCCCTGCTGTTGGAATATCAGATGTGTTTTGGTGCTACTGCTAATGCCTCTCATCTCTTTAACTCTCGCTCTCCTTTCTCCCGTTCTTTGTCTCTCTCTGTCTCTCTCTGTCTCACTCTCTCTCTCTGTCTCCCTCTGTCTCTCTCCCTCTCTCTCTCTCTCTCTCTCTCTCCCTCTATCTGTCTCAACCTCAACATTTCCTTGTTCCCTCTCCTGCTCCCTCATTACGATCTTCCTTCTCTCTGCTGCATTCCTGCTTTCATGGAATTGCAACAGGAGGACAAAGTGGTTAGCAAATCCTTTTCTGTGTTTCCGTTGGATTGTCTCTCTGAATACAAACATTGCTCATCTAAATGCTGTCATGATGTACGTATATATACACATACAGTGGTCAAAACTAATCTGAAACCCCAGACAAATCTTTGTCTGTTCAATCTGGTCTGTGGGTCAAATGGTGGTGAAAACGGCCAATAGCAACCAATACAAGTAACGTGTCTTTATTGTGTTCAGTTTGTTTCAAGTCCACATTAAATATCTTTCCATTGATGACAAACAGTAGCAGGATACAAACCAGAGGACAAACTGTATCACTCAGTTAGCTAGCTAGCTAAGTAGAGCTCTGGTGATGAATGTACATTTCTTTGCTCAATAGAATCGATGCCACGTTCTCTCGGTATTGTAGTACTGATTCATATGGATTAGAGAGAAGCATGAAATGACGACTGACAGTATTGAATCAGCCTGGGGATATTTATCTAGTCCCAATCCATTCTACTAAACAAATATAGCATAACATTGATTTAGCGAGTTGAATGCATAGCAGGGTTCATGGGAAAGGCACAGCCTTGGTGAAGGGGATTCCAGTAAATATCTTCTGTATTTGGAAAGTCTCCCAGAATGCTGGATGTCTCGTCAGGCTGCCGACCAATGAACTGATGAATAGATGAATGAACAAACAAACAAACGGAATGAATGAATGAACAAGAAAACAAACAAAATGAATTAACAAACAAACAAACAAACAAACAAAATGAATGAATGAACGAACAAAACAACCTCCTGGCTTCACTAAAACAACACTAAAACGTTCACTAAAACTCCTGGCTTCACTAAAACAACAACACAATATCATTGATATTACCAGTATCATTTGTAGAGCATTTAGAGCGCGTTCTCACCACAAATGTAAACAATAGTAACATATCACTTTGGTCTTTTGGAATCAAGGCGTGTAGCGTTACGTTTGAGGACACTTCTGTACGTATCACTATCAACTTGTATTATATTAGTATATACTATCGCTGGATGTCCTTTTATTCCCATCGTTATAACTGTCTTCTCCCACACTTCAGAAAGGTCATTAAAGCATAGTCAAAGAACATCCTAAATATTATCACATGTAGCTAATTACAGAACAGGCTAGATGGATGGCAGGCAGGACAGCAGCAAAATAAGATCAGAGAGAGAGAGAGGGAGAGAGAGGGAGAGAGAGGGAGAGAGAGGGCACACACAGACAGACAGACAGACAGACAGACAAAGACAGAGGAGAGAGCGTGAAGCAGTATAAGAGAAGTTAGGTCATCATTGTTGGGGTCAAAGCCACCGCCTGTCCTCCATGTGTCTGGTGACAGAGTCCAGTGTCTCTGGGCCAGCGGGGGCCAGCGGGGGCCAGCGGGGGCCAGCCAGCCACCGGGTTTGGTTCCCTGGTCAGTCTAGATGGCCAGATTCTCTTTCAGTACAAGGAGAGAAGATAACTCAGTAACCTACTTCGCTGTAGACCGTACGTTAGGTTGTTTGGGTCAGCCCCGGACATGTCGTCCAGCTGCCCGTCGTAGCAGTGGGAAACATACGCGAATAAAGATCATTGTGAGACAGAGTCGTGTTTTCCGCAGACCCCGGTGTGGACAGAGCGGGGGTGAACTACATCTTTGATTGCCACACGTTGCTGGTGTGAGACGACAATGACGGTGTGATGATGAAGGTGCGATGGGCCTGCTATTTCTGTTACCGTGCGTCTACTCTAACAGCGCCAGTGGTGGCGGGAGAGATCTTGTTCTGAGGAACGTCATCAATATTTACAGCGTCTCTGTGTCTGCGGGGTTTATAGACATACGGGACGGAGGGTTAAAGAGATAGTTTAAAGAGAAATGATTTTTATCAGTGTGAAGACATTTCACGCATCCCGGTGCACAGAAATATAAGAAAACGCACAGTATTATCATTTAGAATATGAATAAATAATGAATATACACCATTTGGTGGACACTTATATCCAAGGCATCTTACAATACCGTACATTAGCATGGGCGACCCCAGTGGGAAGTTGGACCATTGCATTACATCTCTACCTCTCTTATTGTGTCAATAGACATGTTTTTATGAATACTCTTTGTTTTTGTGAATACTTTTTGTAATTTAATTGTTTTTATTCTACTGCTGTCCTGTACTGGCTGCTGTGGCACCCGAATCTCCCATCTGGGATCAATACTAATAAAGTCCTAACCTTGGCTGTTTTAATGGCGTACTCTATCAGTTGAGCTTTAATGCACGCTCTACCAGGTGAGCTCCACATGGCTCTAGATGAATCCTTTGTAACCAAACCGACTTTGGAGCTGACTTTATGGCCTTTGGGGCCAAAAGACGTTCTCAGGAAGAAACATGACAAGCAGTCACCCGAGCGAACCAAGTAGTGTGTGTGTGTGTGTGTTGTCGTAAACATCTTAATTATGCAACATGGGTTGTTTCATGGCATCTTTTTACACATATGTTGGGACTGAGTGTAAATGTACCCTATTTACTGCATTGCTGTGTGGAGTGAACATTCTGCTGTAGCTAAGTCAGCTTGTTTCACCAGGAGGTGAAAAGGTATGAAAGTCATCAGGAAATGATTTCATTTTAGGGTGAACCTCTCCTAATAGGTTCATAGTACTAAGTAACTAAGTAACTAAGTAACTAAGTAACTACATTCAATGAACCACCTGGATATTGATGATAGCGCTTCTTTGATTGACCAATGATTGGAATCACAAACGTTCAATAGTACAATATCTTTCAAATGTAACGTCAGTGTAGATCAAATGTCTGGTCTGCTTACAGGACTGCTGTGCGTGACAAGCGTCCTCGTGCGTTTTGATCAGTGCAGATTGTAGCCGATGTGTTGGGGCTGTGAAGTCCTCAGAATATAATAGCCGTGCTCTGATGGAGTCGTCGCCACCATTTCCTCTCAAGGTGAACATGTGGAGAAGCGGTCTCCTGAGATGAAGTGCTTACGTCCTAAAGCATTTCTTGTAATGTCATGAATATTTGAGAATGTCACGTGTCTTGTGCCTTTCTCCTCACATACCCTCACGCAATGCATATGAACGCTGGCAGGCACGCACGCACGCACGCACGCACGCACGCATGGTCACTCACATGCACTCTCACACAAGTCATAGCATTCACTCGGGTTATCTTCAGTGCACACCCTTCAAAGTCGACAAACACTATATTACTGAATGAGATCCGGAACACACAAACACACACACACGTGCACACACACACACACACAA
>OMKP01079626.1:0-13157 GCA_900302375.1 Bathygadus melanobranchus
TGCCATAAATATATTTTCCACTGAGAATAAAAGGAATGTCAGCCATTTTGTTTTCGCAGACCGAAACTTGACAGTCACATGACGTGGACGCAGGGTTGTTAGCCTCATCATCTGAACCAGGTTAATACGAACGCGTGCATTTCATGCTTAAGTGAGGCTAAAGTGTGACACTGACATGTAAACCAAAGTGGACCAACGTGTGTATTACACGCTATGATGAGATACTTGGTTGCACACACACACACACACACACACACACACACACACACACACACACACACACACACACAACACATACACATATACACATACACATACACATATATACACACACTTTGTGTGTGTATTGTATGTATACAATGTTTCATGAAAATTAACATTTGAATGGAAAATAAATTGGATTAAAGAGAAACATTCTGTTAAAAATTGTTAATACATGAAGATATTTATTTTGGATATTTCTAATTATTCATTAACCTAATCTTAATTTTATTATTTTTCTTTCATTTAATTTACATTTTGCGTCTTTCTAATTTCAAATTTGCAACAATCTTTCCGTGTTTCACTACATGGGATCAGAGTAATTGTCCCTATTTGTTAAGAAACCAACCTCATCTGATGTGGCGATGACATAGAAATAACAATCTTTTCAACTAACCTTTTCTACTTCCCTTTTCTATAATTCCATTTTCTATAATGTCCAGGTCATAGGCCAAGCTGTCAATCACCAACCACACCACAGCAATGACATACCCTGCATTCTCCAATAAGAGCCATTACTTACCAAACAAGCCCCTGCTGACATTACATTGATGTGAAGGAACCCTATTTTTTTTCTTTTTTTCCTCTCATTTTCAATTGCTTTGTTAAAAGGTGCTGAGAGAGTGTTCTCAGTCATTGCCTTTCACCCTTTTGTTGGCCTATTGGCCATCTTTCTCACTGGATGTAACAGGGAAATTGTTGTATAGCATAATAGATTTGGCCATTTGGGCCTGTGCAGTGTGAATGTTGTGTTGATGCTCCTGTCATAGGGTAGCAATGAATGGTCCATGTTATTTTTTCCCCCGTTGGCCTGTTTCATACGTGTGGAAAGTAATTTACATGAGAACATTAATGTAACTGTCATGTTCCATCCAAGATCACTGATGCAGAACTGCTAAAAGACAAGCCAAGCCACAGCACGGACGCTCAGGGCAACAGAGACTGAGCTGCAATGCAACGTTAATGGAATTAAATCAACAATTTCCTTATCCATGCAGAGAAAGACAAGGAACATTAAAATAAACATTGGCTTGGGAATGGCAAAAGGAACTATTTGGGAGTCATTTACAAGTGTAATTTGTATGAGGTAAAGACGGTAATGGCTAATAGAGAGAAGAAAGCATCCGTCTGTATTAGGGGAGCTCGCAGGGATCCTGCAGCATCAGCTGTTTCTGTGAAGTCTCCATTTGCCTCATTGTTGACTCCATATTAAATAAATGCACCTAAATAACCTTGAACCCTGTAACACGGCCATTGCAGTTCCTTTCAATTATGTTTCCATAAATGCAGCTGAGCTGTATCCAATGGTGAACTGGTCACCCCGTCAGTGGGTGTTGTATGTCATCTCTGAGACGGGGAGACAGAGAGGCTGAACAGACAGTGGAGGGGCCTGGCGAGAAAACGGCAACATTACTGTACTCATGTTCAAACCCTTGCTACTTGTCAGCAGGGACTCCCGCACTACACTACTGTAAATGTTAGGCTAGTGTGTGTGTGTGTGTGTAAATACATAATTTACAGTATTTGTTGGACATACCCAAGAATGAAGCCTAGCCTAGACCAAAACCAATTATTTAGATGGCGCCAAAAAACTTTACTTTCTTATTTACACAAATTATTATAAGTACTGGAATGTGTTATTACTGCCAAGGCATAACATAGTGACAACAACATCAGCTGAAAGCCAAAAGTAAAGCAGAGAATGACTTTTTTGTTGGTTTAATATAATTAATATATTGTAACAATGTTGTATACACATATGTACCTATTCAAACATACTCATAATCATATTAAACACATATACATGAAATAGCACAAAAAGAAACAATAAGCCAATTTCAGATTTTAATATATATATAACAAAATATATTATATATATATAATAAAAAAGAACATGTTTTCTAATAACCACAAACAATTATAAAAATAACACAATGTGTCAGAGCCTGGACTCAAAGTCATTTGTCATTAATGATTCATTTATGCCCTCTTCATTAATTCATAATCACTTTTGTGGTTTGATCTTAATTGCTCAATAAGACTCTCATTTGGATCACAGCTAGCCATCAATGAACACTTCACTTCTTTCATTCAAAAAGAGATATTATTTGTGAAACAGAGTATTCATGTATGCTATGATGACCATTATTGAGGCAATCAACATGAATTGGGGGGCACGCGTTCCCAATACGCAGCTTACCTGCACAACACTGCTAGTTATACGTGTGTTTGGCTCTGTGTTTGCGTGGTGTGTTTGAGATAAATAAGATAAATCACAGGACATTGGTCCTTTATTAGCCACACAGAACACACACTTCAATACACGCTGTGAGCGGCGACACATCTACACACACATGCATTTTCAGTGGTCACCGGTGGAATGTATTCTCTGCCTTTATCCCATCCATTTGATGTGTGTGATCGACTCTCACAGGCATGTTAGGAGTATGTAATGGTTAGTGTTGTGTACCACAGTGCCTTTTTTGTTTTTGCTTGAATTACAAATGTAAAGTGACAACATTTTTTAAGTGACAATATCAATAATTGTGTATTAGTTAGTTAATTAGTTAGTTAACTGGTAAATAATGATATGGGACAAGGTCGTTTGTACAATATTTTTACATTTTAAAAAGCCAAGAAAGTCAATATCAATTGTGATTAATTAGCAGTACTAATTTGAACGAGACCATTGGTTTTGTTTTGTAGTCAATGTTTCAAGTATCATGTCATCAGTATAGAGAATTAGTTTATTCTTTCTCTCAATTTCCAGAGATGGGTAGTATTGATGTGTCCAGATGTGTTGTACATGTGTTACATTTAGATTTACTTAAGTAACCTTTGGAATTAATTGTACTTGTCTACTTTTATTTATTTATTATTTCATGCATTCATGCACATTCCATTCAGAGGCAGGTGGTCAGCTGGTCGCAGGTCTGCTGGCACTCACTTATCCTACCACAGCCACGCCTCCACATGACTGTCCAAAGCAGAATGATGGCTGAAGCAACAGCTATATAGCAGCTAATATTTACAGACGAATTAACAGCACACAGTGCAGTGCGCTCCGATTGTGAACTCTGGTCTGGAGTTTACTCTATAAACATAGACACTGTCTGAACATAACACTCTGCCTCCTGCCTATTCCCCATTGCATGTATTTGTTGCTTGCTATTATCCAAAGTAGTCTTCAAAATATTACTTTTAAGATGCATTTCACTGCAAAATACTGTTTTCAATGTCCTGCTCTGCCGAATGTGCACATGAGTATTCATCTTTTTGAAGCTTCTTTCGACATTCCTCTCGCCTCTTCATGTAAGAATACATTTATCTCAAAATCCTAAAATACACCAACGAAGTTTAATACACATTATGATTGAAATGTCTCAGAATTAATTACTAATTCATTATAATTAAGTATAATATAATATAATATAATATAGGAGACAACAAGCAAAGAATGTAATTTAATATTAATATTAACGTAATATTTTGTGACCACACTTATCTTAGATTGTCCTGGTGTATATGTGGCAGGTTATCTAATCAGGAGATGATGTCATTTCATCACAAATACATACAGGTGATGTTCACTTCTTTACTGGCCAGAGACCACCTGGTTGAAATACATCCATATCCACATTAAACAAAAGACTTGGGAAAAAGACAGTGTGCCTGTGTATTTTTTTTATTTGTTAAAGGTGCTATATGTAACAAATCCACTGTACTAAATCATAAAATGACCAAATGACCATGATATGTCATGATATATTAAGGAAACATGCTAAGTAGATGTACTGGCCTCTCTGACAACAATCCTACAGCCAGTATGCTCTCCTTTTAAATATATATTCCTGGCTGAAACGTATGTATATATATATATACATACATACATATATACATACCCACCTACCCACTTCTGCCAATTACTGAGCTGAAGGCACTAGGGCAACATTAAATCATACTGAAGTCTACTAAACCAAAATCAGTCAGATTCAAAAAGGTAACTCAAGTTAACACAAAACAGTGTATTGAATCGTTTCATTTCAGAACTTTAATCGTCACGTTGCATCACATGCAGCAATCTCAAAGCAATTTTGCCATCTTTAAACAAGTACAATCGTGTTAGGGAACAAATATTAATAATGATCATTCAACTGAGCCTTAGGAAGATGAGGAGTGACTTAGGAGGTACAGTGTCCTTTCATTAATACTTTTACACCACAAATTACTGATTATATATGTACTATAGAACACCTAGTCTTGAAGAACATCTGTGAATTCCATCTTTGTTTATTAAGTACCTCGGTTTCCTCCTGTACTCCAATTGACATGCAAAACGCATGGTGCCACATTTCCGTTTGGGACACACATCTATAGGGAGAGGAAGAAGAAAGCCATGCCTGTGATTCTTTCCCTGGTCTTTTTTTTAACCACTTAAATGTAATTTAGCGTTTTATTTGAGATTTATTCAGAATCAACCATAATAAACAAAGCATCCAATAGAGCCAAGTGTATGTCAAGATGCTCCTGACAGCCTCGACTTCAAAAGGCCACGGAGATGAATGCGAGAGTGAAGAAGTGGAGAGCATGATTAGCAGGCTGTTTGGGTTATCTGGCTGTCTAGTGTGCTGTATATACATAGCGTCAGTCAGCCCCCTATCACCTAATTAACTCCTTCACCTTTAAACAACACTGTTGCATCTACTTCAAACCGCTCCTTCTCATTGACTTGACACAAATACCTTACGAGCGTTTAGAAATGAAATGTGATTTTAAAGGTGTAGCGCACAGAACCAATAGTTATATATTTTTTTAAAGTGCATTTGTGGCCATCTCTTTCTAAGATTACATAAGCCACTCTGTATGCCTCACGTCGTCGGAAAAACGCTAAGGATATTTTGGTTGGTGGTACTTGCACACGAAGAAACACAAGCAGACACACTCTTGGGTGCCGTGCTTTGTCTGCATGCATAACTTCAGTCTCAACCAGCAGCAGGTAAAGCTTCGGCAAATTATAGCCTCAGGGCGGCCTTTGCTGCACAGTGTTCAATGCTGTTTGATCCTGTCTAACTAGATTTTCTGAAACTCCAAGTAGCACTCATTGAGTGTGTTTGTTTGTGATACGTTTCCATTAATCCATTAATACTACCTGTATCCCACATGCATTTACATACAAGATTGATTCTTCCCTGACAAAGTGTGTCAGTATGTCAGTATCCTTCCATAGCATTGTTGCAGCACTGGAAGCATCGGTCTCCTTTTTTGCTAACAGTCACATGATGTGGAGATTATGGCTAACATAAATTACTGGAGACAAAAGGGCAATATTTAAAATACTGTATTCTTAATAAAGAAATGTATTAGGGATAACCAATATTAAATAAAGATGTCACTATACATGATAGTCACAAGATATTTAAGTATCTTGTTGTAAGGTTGGTTGTATGCTCACATCTTGGGATTGATTCTTGTTTTTCTTTCTTTTTTAGGAATGATTTGGATAAAACCCTTTCAATAACATTTTGTTCTTTTTCATTTTTATGTTTAGGATTTTGTGATTACACTTTATTTTACTTTACAAAGGTAGATGATACAAATAAGGCACATGGGCAAGGTGTGTCCATGTAAGATATTTCTGCAATTGATGCTTCATTTCAAGTGCTTGTCATGTGCTGAGTCTATGAGGGGAAGTTAAAATTGTTCTAATGTGACCCATGTATCTCTCTCTGACATGTCATGGTGATTATTAAGGGACAGCCAACAGAGGATAGTGTCTTACCAAACATGACTGAATGCTTAGCAATTATGTATGGTTACAATTGCAATGGACTGCCTATGGCAAAGTGTAAGGATTTCCCAACTTGTTACAGTATTTGCTGAAGCTGGTATGAAGCCATTTCCAAATGTATACTAGCAATGTTATACAATACATTTGAACAGAAACTGGTGAGCAATGTTTTTTTTGGGGTCGTGTCATCAACAGCTGTTGGTTGAGAAACTTTTGCAACTTGTGCTTCAATGCTTTTATACAAACATTGTATGTATAAAAGCGTTGTATGTCACTTCAGCATGTTTAGAAGAGCAAACATAGTACCTGTACAATAATTAGGGAACTCATTAACTCAAATATTGCTACAGTCCAGTAAATGCCTTTCAATTAATAAAACGTGTTTGCAGACAGGGTTAGGTTTTTGTTTTTTAGGGTTGTTTTTTTGTATTCGTCAGTGTCTGGGTGTATGTGTGGAATGATATATTCAAATTCATTTCTTTGCACGCATCTCTACATGTTTGTGTTTGACATTTTGTGTGTGTGTGTGTGTGCAGTATAGAGTGGGGGGTCTGAGCAGGGTAGGCTGCTGATCTAGAGTTGATTTCTCCCACTAAGTGTGCAGGATCTGCTTGATATGCTCTGCGTCTTCATTCTGCTTTCTATAGGCTTTGCTGGCTGTAGCTCGTGGCGCTCCCAGTGGTGCACGCTCTTTCCACTAACAAAATGCAAAATACAAAATTAATAAAAACACCCTTTGAAACTGACAAATATGCCTCAGGCAAACTATCGGCCCGCCGGCTGCTTAAAATTTAATCAGTATTTTTTCTTTATTTATTTATTTTCCACGGCCATGCTCATCTTTTTAATAACACGGTGCTGAGACTGTCTGGATACAAAGTTTCCTCTGTCAAGAATGACATGGGGCCTGTCAGTTCAGGGTCTCTCTCCCTCAGGGGGGCTTCCAGAAAACAAACCCAGCCAATGTGTTTGTAACTCCTCTGACCTTTAGTCCTTACTGAACACGTCCGCTGACCTCTGCTACACACAGGACTGTATAAGGAGGAAGAGCAACACTCACATTCACATTGACACTGCTCCAATATGTAGTAAAAATCAATACAACAGGCTTTTGCCATCCTTTAGAATGGTGTTCAAGCTGAAGTTCACCACCGCGACTGAAATGGCAGAATTGTTGTCAGCAGAGAGCGAGCACTCCCATGCCGCTATAATATTAATGCAGTCATGCATAATTTAATTATATTAAGACAGCGCTGCTGTGTGAGTGATGACAGTATGTCAAGCCATCATCTAAGTGTCAATCAAGCACAATGAAATCCTAATGCAAGCTGAAATTAAATAGCAAATAGAAAACTGCTCATAGTGTTTATTAATATTATAGCAAAAGAAAGAATGACATATTTTGTTGTAAAACAATGATTTCCGTTCAGCCGTGATCCTACAGCACTAAACATTATGACAAATGAGACAGCTCAATTAGGGAAATCAACACATAGCCAACTGTATTCAAAATAAATACAATAAATACTAATACATAGAAAAAATACTAACAATCAATACATAAATAGAATTAATACTAATAATAAATAAATAAATAGCACCTTGCGGATATGTTTAGCTTTGTGTTTACTTTTCTTTGTAGCCCATTAAAAGAGAGACTGGATGCTAATTTTAAAGTTGGTCATTTTCAAGGGAACATGTAGTAACTTACATTTACATTCACTGGGCGGCAGTAGCTCAGGAGGTAGAGCTGTAAACCTTCGATCCCCGGCTCGATCCCCGGCTCGATCCCCGGCTCCACCTAGCTAAGTGTCGAGGTGTACCTGAGCAAGACACCTAACCCTAACTGCTCCTGACGAGCTGGTTGTTGCCTGCATGGTTGACACCGCCGTCGGTGTATGAATGTGTAAATGTGAGGCAATGTAAAGCGCTTTGGATAAAAGCGCTATATAAATGCAATCCATTTACATTCAGCATTTGACAGACGATTTGTCCAAAGCGACTTACAATAAGTACATTTGTTGACCGAGTGAAACAACAATATATGGCTGACAGACTTGGTTCCCTGCAGAATTATTCTTAAACTAGACTTTGGTTTATTTTTAAGTAACATTATGGTAGGAAAAAAAAGAGCCATAAAGAATAGTGATGAAAAATATATGTATAAGTGAATAGAAAATAAGGAGACACACCCACTCAATGGGCTGAAATGTGTTGTTAAATGAGTCTATAGAGATAGTGATCATTGTAATGTGAACCCAAAAAGGAAGCCTTTTATTGTAACACAGGCAGGTGGGGGCTGTATAAGCATACTTCATTTAAATAGTAGTATTAAGAGTGATTGAGTGGGTTTATTATGCTGCAGGGGTAACTGCTCTAATGATCTAATGTTTTAGTAGGCCCTGAGCTTAAATACTGCTCACATTGTCAAAATACATAGCCTGATAGCCATATATTGTAGTAATATACTGTAGTCAGTAAGAGACCATGTGGTTGCATTGGTTTGACTGACTGCCTAAATGGAAGGAAATAATAACCCTGAAATAATCCTCTGCTTTTACTTCATTACAATAAATGTCACTTTTTCGTATTGAACCAATTGAACTTTGGTTTACAAACAGAAGACGATGTATTTTACACTGTGTATTCAACACCTCGTAACAGGGGAACACATATGTATTGGCCTATTTCTGTTTTCTTTTTCTTATGGTCTTGGTGTATTTTATCCCCAACGAGGCCAGTCTCTTGTTCTTACACATAAGTGAATCTGACTCTGAGATAAATTCCCCTTGGCAGGTTTTTCTCCTCTGTGTAAAAAGCTTCCAGTTTTGTGCTGCTTCGCTCTCTTCTTACTTTCTTAGTTATTAATTGAAATCATGAGAGTCAACGCTTTCAGCAGAGAACTAGCTCTAGAACAAGAAATGCTAGAAATTCTTTGCCATAAATATTAACAAGCAATATATTATGCATATTATTCTTTAAATACCACATAAATGTGTTTTTTTTGTGGCGTAATCTTAATTTTGCATATGCTTTTAAGTAATATACATTGAATAATGAATGCCATTAAATTGATGGCAGATGCAACATTGGTACTGTCAATCAAATGTGTGCAAACCCCCTCTGACATGTGCTGTCTCTCACCACTTCCAGCTGCCAGCCCATCATTGTTCAGCCTGAGATTCCAGAGTGCCAGGGAATCTGCACATACTGTACTCCCCATCACTTTTACATTAGCCCACTCAGTACCGGTCATTAAAAAGCACTGTACACGTAGCATCTCCACCAAGAGTGAAGCGACTTTGAAAGCAATAAAATATTCACTCGCATTGAAAAGTGGTGATTTCTATTTATTTCTTTATGTTTGGTAACTTTCTTGACCAACTAGAATAGATACAGATTAAAACAGGGTGTGTTTTTGGTAACTTGCTTGATCAACTAGAATGGACACAGATTAGAGATGTTTTTGCGATATGTCTAATATTAAAAAAGTGCACACTATTGAAAAACACCCAGGAGAGTGTAAATACTCAGTTGGCTCAGAGAGTCAACTCTCTGAGCCCCTCACTCCTTTATAAAGGCAAGGGAAGTTTATGGGATGCTGCCTTTGATGTAAGCAATTTATAAGGCTAATTATACAAACAGGATAATAACAATGGAGAACGCCAGCTGCCTGTTTACCCTCCCTCTTTTTACAGCACAGACAGGTCCTTGAGCCATAGAACACACACACACACACACACGCACACACACACACACACACACACTTGTCAAAACATCTAATTCTCAGTTGTTCACGCAGAAAAGCCCAATAACAACAACAAACAACAATAAATTGTGCTTGACATCAAAGAAGAAAATGATTATGTACCAAAGATTCTCTCCAAAGTTTTCTGAGAGAGGGAGCAGCCACTTCCTGCTTGAATTAATAGACAACTCTACTGGGTGGGTGTGCTATAGCTGCAGGACAGTGCTAGCATTATTATGTCAACCCCTCGCCTTGGGTGCCATATCTTAGTTATATTTTTGTGCATATTTACTTGTGTATTCATGTGCTGCCATGTCTTTTATCACCTAAATTGGCTCTTGTGTCATTATTTCCCTGCGTGGGCGGTTGATTGTGCTCTGGAATTTCCACATTTTCGCTCATCCGGAAAAAAAACAAAAAACCTGCCGACCGCTTTAAGAAAGGAGTCGACTTTTAAAGGGTCAGAGATAACAAGCTTCCTTTCCTTAGCAGTTGTACAACCGTGGAATACAAAAAAAACCCTCAGATGTTCAAAAAAGTCAGGACAACGGTTGTGAATGTTTCATGTAAAACGTGGTTTCTGTTCTCTCACCTATTGAACAGAAGAAGAATACGTATGACTCAGTGCATCCTCCTTTCATCATGGCACCCGGCTATTAGCCGCACAGCTCGACCCATGCATTAGCAGCACATTTTGGAATCACAGCACTCCTCAGGTTCAAATAATGAGCATTTAATTATTGACAGGGGGGATGAATATTTAACAAAGGTACTGGTGTTTCACTTGGTTGGACTCATGTGGAGTAAGGAGCATCAGGGAGGACATACAGTCCTTATGACCCAGAAACCAACCTCCATCTTGTCAGCGAACTACCCATGAGCAACACGTCAAACCCACACATGTGTTTGACAGACCGCCAGCGTTTCTGACGCTGAAGTGCAGGTACCGTCAAAGACGCTTGCGGTAATCGACATAAAATGGTTGGCCACTATATTTCACATTGCATTTAAGTGTCATTCAATTGAACACAACACAAACCATGGTTTTTGCATCCTTTAAAATATACTTACTGTGTTTTACAGAAAGCGGCAGGTGTCAAACAGGGGCGCCGCCATGTTGAAATGACAACGAACACATGGTGAGTATGAAACTGTAATCTATTGGAACATATTAAATTCAACTTTAGAATAAAAATTTGTACATGCATGAAATCAATCAAGAAACGAATCTGAATCAGAATACTGGATATAGTATGTAAATGTGGCTTTTGATTGAATGCCATATAGAAGTAAATTACAGAAAAATCATTCTCTACGGCCTAGTTTGTATTGATACCCATAGAAAATCGTCAATATAAATATATAGTTTTTGCTTTAAAGCAATATTTAATTCCTTTAGCATAAAATTCCCTCATGAAATGCAAAAAGTGAATTTCCAAAATGTTGTGACCCTTCTTGTAGCGTGACCCTTCATTCACTTGCATTAAGCAGGCTAAAAACACTTTTCAGCTACTGTTAATATTAGTATATACACTATTCAGTGGCCAAAAGTCAGTGGACACCTGACCATCACACCTATATGAGCTTGTTGGACATCCCATTCAAAAACCATGGGCATTAATATGGAGTTGGACCCCCCTTTGCGGCTATGACAGTTGCAACTTTTCTGGGAAGGCTTTCTACAAGATTTTGGAGTGTGTCTGTGGGAATTTGTGCCCTTTCAGCCAAAAGAGCATTTGTGAGGTCAGGCACTGATGTTGGACGAGAAGGCCTGGCTCTCAGTCGGCGGTCTAATTCCTCCCAAAGGTGTTCAATTGGGTTGAGGTCCTCTGTGCAGGCCAATCGAGTTCCTCCACACCAAACTCGTCTAACCATGTCTTTATGGACCTTGCTTTGTGCACAGGGGCACAGTCATGCTGGAACAGCAAAGGGCCTTCCCCAAACTGTTGCCACAAAGTTGGAAGCACCCAATTGGCTAAGGTGTCTTCGTATCCTTTAGCATTAAGAGTACCCTTCACTGGAACTAAGGAGCCTAGCCCAAGCCCTGAGGAACAGCCCCAGACCATTATCCGTCCTCCACCAAAATTTACAGTAGGCACTATGCATTCTGGAAAGTAGTGTTCTCCTGGCATCCGCCAAACCCAGATTCGTCCATCAGACTGCCAGATAGTGAAGCGTGATTCATCACTCCAAAGAACACATTTCCACTGCTCCAGAGTCCAGTTGTGGCATGCTTTACACCACTCCAGCCGACGCTTGGCATTGTGCATGGTGATGTGAGGCTCATGTGCAGCTGCTCGGCCATGGAAACCCATTCCATGAAGCTCCCGATGCACAGTTCTTGTGCTGATGGTGCTTCCTGAGGCAGTTTGGTGCTCTGTAGTGAGTGATGCAACAGATGACAGGTGATTTTTACACGCTACGTGCTTCAGCACTCGTTGGCCCCACTCTAAGGGTTTGCGTGGTCTACCACTTCGTGGCCGAGCTGTGCTGCTCCTAGGTGTTTCCACTTCACAATAATAGCACTTACAGTTGACCGGGGCAGATCTAGTAGGGCAGAGATTTCTCGAACTGACTCTTTACGACCCATTCTGAATTCTAAATGTTTGTCTGTGTAGAGTTCATGGCAATTTGCTGGATTTTATGCACCTTTTAGCAATGGGTGTGGCTGAAACACCTGAACTCAATAATTAGAAGGGGTGTCCACTGACTTTTGGCCATATACAGGTAGTGTATATTATATAGTAAGCGGTCTGCATTTGTTTTGTTTCCATTGTTAGCTATGAAATTCTCATTTTTGTAGATCGGCCTTTTAACAGTAAGTACTGTGCTGTATGACATCCTAAATACTTGTCATAACAAAGCAATTACATATTCCTTTGCATCTACATTAAACTAAGATATTCCGACTGAAGTTAAAACTTTTGCATGATTATTTGCAAAGATGTACGTACACTTATGGAATTTTCCCCACACTAGTAGCCATCTTCGTGCAACACTGCTTCAGTTTGCACAGCATTCTGTGAATTTTCTTCTAGCCCTCCGTTTGGGGCTGGATCTGAAATCCCTGTTTGAAGGGGTAGTTGGAGGGCTAGATCAGTGATGGGGACGAGACCACCTATATCGAGACCGAGTCAAGACCAAGACCTTAAAGGGTCGAGTCTGAGTCAAGACCAAGACTTTGGGATTTTGGGGCGGTCGAGACCGAGACCTAAAAAAACCATTTTCAACACCATGGATTTAATTTGACACCCCTTAATATACCCCTTAATATTCTAGATCTCCAGCTTCCTTACAGGGAGTTAAAATGAATAAATTCATATAGACTCTTGTAGGCTGTCAAAATACCTGGAGGTCAAA
>OMKP01079630.1:0-17547 GCA_900302375.1 Bathygadus melanobranchus
TGGAACCCTAACCCTAACACCTCCCGAGGTAGGCGTCCAGGAGGCATCCTAACCAGATGCCCGAGCCACCTCATCTGGCCCCTCTCGACGCGGAGGAGCAGCGGCTCTACTCCGAGCCCCTCCCGGATGACCGAGCTCCTCACCCTATCTCTAAGGCTGAGCCCGGACACCCTGCGGAGGAAACTCATTTCGGCCGCTTGTATCCGCGATCTAGTTCTTTCGGTCACTACCCAAAGCTCGTGACCATAGGTGAGGGTAGGAACGTAGATCGACCGGTAAATCGAGAGCTTTGCCTTTCGGCTCAGCTCCTTCTTCACCACGACCCATACATATACTATTATATGCAAGTACAAATAGTATATTTAACATTTTTAGACTCTTCATGTGTGTGTGTGTGGCAGGTAGTATCTGAAAGATAGCAATATTCGTTCATTTTCAGACAAAGGTATTACATTTGAAAAGCTAATTTAATTCTTATCTTATTATGGTATTTTCGTTTCAGGTTAGGGTTAGGGTTAGGGTTAGTGCTGGTCACTGTTAAGACTGCAGCAGGGGGGGTTACATAAAAATAGTGCAGATCAGTAATGCAACTCTAGGGATTGAGTGAGGCTCCACACCTGTGGTGCATTGGGTAATCAATGCCCACAGGTTAAACTAGCCATCACCACACACACTCGGGAGACTATCAAGTGTAGCAATTGTTCTTGCTATGCGCCACTTTCCAGGGCTCTTCCAATATCAGGACACAAATGGATGTTGAATAAGCCGGTTTATTGCAGAAGTTTGTAGTTCAATGTACACAGAGCAGGTGGTAACTGCTATCATTCTAGCGCTCATGTGTGGCATAACCTGTGGGCATTGATTAGCCAATACACCACAGGTGTGCAGCCTCACCCAACCCCAGACTCTAACTCGGGCCAGGTGAGGCTGCTTAAACCAGCCACCAATCACACACACTCCACACATGGTAACTCAATTAAATTCAAGGTTTTATTTGTCACATGCCAATATACAGTGTACAGAAGCAGTGAAATGAGGGTCGGCAGCAGGGCAGACTGTGCAAGTTTGCAATGTAAATACAATATAAAGAGTAAAAAATGTAAACATTTAAAATAACTTAAAAGGAAGGGGGCTACAGGACAACAGCCAGATCGGGAACCAAACCATTGCTGCTTGAAAGACTGAGACTGAGGGTCCTGAGACTGAGTGTGTTCATACTTGGTGTTGTTCGTGTTTGCATTGTGTAAAATGTAACACAGATAGTAAAATGTAATACAGAATAGTGAAGGCATGAGCTGAATGTTGTTTCTTCATCCTTCTCCCGTTACTAAAACTATTCCCCTGTTTACAGGCACAACATCATCAGGCATTTATGACAACCTGTATGGATTTTAAAGTCTAAAGCAGTGAGCTTTGACATTTAAGTACCACCGTAACTATGTTAATAGCCTTTGCTTACAGGATAGTTTATACTGATTTCTATGAGATAATGCCAGTAAGCCAGAGTCAACAAGAAAATGCAATGCAGAGAATGGCTTTTATTATCCCTATAAGATCGACTTGCTCCACTATTGTTGCTGGGCAAGGATAATGGGTCTGTTCAATTAAAACTAAATTAAAAGCTAAATCAAATCTTAAGGCAATAAAGTAACCACCATAAGCAAACTGGCAGCCAGAAGACAGTTGCTGCAGACACACAATTGTTGTTTAAATATGCTACACAGTTTTAAATGTGTAGAAGCTATACATGGTTCATTCTATTACAATATTTATTTAGCTCGGGATAGCTTTTAACAAATATTAAAAAGTAACCAAAAGCATAAAAAACAAATGGTTGTAGGAAAGATGGAGACGTGAAAATGGATCAAGACAAACCATGAATGAATGAATGAATGTCTGATATCTCTGATAGCTTTGGCTATGGTGAAGAACTGAGGCCAAACACAACTGAAGCAGTGTCACGTAATAATACTTTTTGGACAGATTGAGTGTTCAAATTCAGAAGACAGAAGAAGAAAATGCTGCTTAAATCGAGAGGTGTAAACATTTGGCGAAAAATCGTGAAGTACAACAACGGCCTTCGGCAAACATCTACATCCCCTTTGAACTTTGAGTGTATTATCTTTTTTCATGAGAAAAAAGGAAATGTTTTTCTGTTCACCTCCAACAGGCAGTGTGATATAAAAACTAAAGAGACAATAGAGATGAGATACATGGAAAATCGTGGAAGAATGGATGAAAAGCAGAAAGCAAATTTAATTGAAGTGATCGATCAAAAACACACACACACACCAACGCACTCAAAATTACAGTTACACATAGAACTGGCCTCAACCTAACTGAGAAAGACAATGGGATTTAGTATTTCTACTGCAAGCTTCAATCTAAAGCATAGTATGTATCACTTCATCTACATAATGAATATGCAACTATTTGTTCTGATAATGCCCTTTTAAACTAAGAGACTAACTAAAGAAAGAACTATAAATAATCCACTACCCAGATCTAACATACTGGCATCTTGAACAGATTTTCACAGACAAATCAATGCATGCCAATTATGCTTGAAGGCCTATTTTCCTGAAGCGTCTGTGTTTATAAGAGTGGATAGAGTGGACAGTGTGCGACTATCCTTTCCATGTCCAAACATCAACACCAATACCATGTGAAAAATCCACCTCTAGACTCTTTTAGATCACCAACAGACTCTCTTCTTGTCTTCTTTGGTCCCACAAATGAGGAGTCGACTTCTTTGTGTCCAACACAGAAATCAATTCCAATTTTACACACAACCAGACATAATTATGTCATTATGTTTGGTTATTAGAATACCAGTTTTGATTAATATGATTCATATCACACTGCTAATCATATGACCAATAGTTTATTGGGTAGTTAATTATAGTCATGCATGAATGTACAGTTAGACCTTTACTTCAACATGTACTCAATGCATTGTAATGTTGTTCCCTGAAGCAAGATGACAAGATTGACAAGACAAACTGAAGGGCATTGTAGTAAGCCCTGACTCCAATTTTAGGTTGCTTTTGTGAAAAGCATCAAATTATTTGTTCAGAATTATTTGTTAGTTACTACACAAAGGTTAGTGCACCTCCTGGAACATGACTCTCACAAATACAAATTAATGTTCTTGGCAAACATTGTAACTTAAACTTAAAATTTTAAGTGTCATTTAAGAAAATTGTGCATTCATGTATCCCCACAACCAAAAGTAAAGCGGTATTATTAGTAGTAGTAGTAGTATTATCAGCATTATTATTATTATTATTATTGTTGTTGTTGTTATTATGTTATCATATTAAGTTGACATCAAAAGTATACACACGGTAGACAGTGACCAAACAACTTTCTCTTTTAATCTAAAGCAGTGCAGTAAACTGCAGGGTGAATTGAGCAGCTGGAATATACATGTATGTTCTCACTGTTTCTGATTACCACTGCGAAAAGGCCATCCATGCCTTGTGTTTGATGAAGTATTTTGCTGAACAGCACTAAACCGGCCTAAGCATCTCAGCAATGGTCTATTGGGGAAGATAATAGCCTGCAGCATATCAAACATATAATCCTTCTTCTGTTGTTCCTATCTCAGGGCAGCTGGTGATGGACACACAGCATGTTAGCCCCATGTGTCTGCCAGCAGGCCTGTTTCTGGCTAATCCTGAAAACAAACGTCTACAGAAGTGAGTAGTAGAGTGATGGCGCCTTTTTGTTGACATATTCATATTCATAACTTGCTCTATCTATCTATCTATCTATCTCTCTAAAGCGTGGCTAAGCAAAATTGAACAACATCATTCAATGCATATATAATATGCAATTACAAAGTCTCCACCGTCTGTGGTTAAGAGAAACTTCTGCACAATGACAGGAAATTGAACTCCTGAATTCTGTTGTCTTCTTCTCCATCAACTTAATTCTCCATTGTTATCTAACAGCGAATGCACAAGAAGTCCGCATTGCCTCTGTCTACTCAAATGTCAAAGGACTGATAGCAACATAAAACACCATAGCAGTGTACAATACCATTAATAGTTCAATAGTTAATTAGTTCATCACTGTACACAGGCTGTTATTATACTTATAGCACATGCATGTATTCCAAACATTGCAATCAATCAAACAACAGATTCAGAAATACTTCTTATTGTTATAAATTGCTATACTCGAAAATCATCCTCCACATAATTGTTTGTATTCTTTTGCACATAGAAGAAAGATGACAGTTGACACAGATTGCTGGATTTGTCATTCAAAATAGGATGTCTATAACTTTCATACAACCCCCTTTCTCTGTGCAGAAAACAGATGATGAACAATATTACAATACTTACAAAGGACTACTTATTTAATGCTACATAATTACATAAGTATAAATCACTTTTAGGCCCATTTGAAGTAGGTTTGTTATGTGAAGAAATTGTGTTGTATAAATATTTTTTTGTCTACCACATTCACACTTATTAGGTTAGCCTACTTTTCACGTTTACATGAGTCATTTAGCAGAAGCATTTAATTGAGCCTGAAAATGCAATGATCAATCAAAGCATCCAACCAAAATGAAAGTAACACACTTCCACGTTCTGGACGACCACGTTTCTAAAAACAACTTGACAGAGCTCCAGCATAAAGGAATTCGTCAACAGATGGTACTGTTACGTACAGTTAGATGCTTGAACAATCAACAGATGGTAGGGCTACTTCCGCTAGATTTGGCCAGGTCCTTACATAAGGCAAAACTGCCATCTAGTGGCACACATTGTTAAATAGGGTAAACGTGAATCCGAAAAATCCAAAATAATGACATCTCAATGTTTTTAAGCAATTCGGTCCTGACAAGTAGGCTATGGAGAGACATGTTCTTCGTGGGGACATACGACGAGTAGGCCTAGGCCTAGGTCTATTTATAAAGCTTAGAACAGTGGTTCTTAACCTGGGTTCGATCGAACCCCAGGGGTTCGTTGAGTCAGTCTCAGGGGTTCGGCAGGGGTCAAGACACACACAGTATAGCCCGGTTCACACTAGCAATGTCGGGCCGTTTTTGTCGGCCGCCAAAAAATCGGCTGCCGACAATTTGGCAACACACAATTTTTCTCGTTAGATTACAAATATTTTGTTGCTTGGTAAAAATTTGTTACACAAAATACATTTCCATGATAAACTAGTTTATTAAAAGATAAATTACGATAACAATATAAAATTTAATTTTAAAATATTAATTTATAAATAAATAAATACAAATTAAAAGCGTTTTGAATTGCATGGTTCATTTTATGCACTAATAAAACATATACCTATGTTTTGAAGAAATCATATTTTATTTTTCCAATTACGAAGGGTTCGGTGAATGCACTGATGAAGCTTGCAGGGTTCAGTACCTCCAATAAGGTTAAGAACCACTGGCCTAGAAGGTCTGAAGTCCTATGAACATTCAGGATTTAGAGTTCTGAACCAACGTGGCTGTATGCGTGGTACAAGGGAGCTTATCTAGCTTGCCTAAATGTATACTTTGTGTTATGCCTTGGGCTGGGGAAATGTTATTTGTCAGACTGCTAGCCTATTACACCACAATTTTACACTATTACACCACAAACAAAAAAATAAAGTGTACATAAAGAGTTGGATCATTTTAATGCTATGATATTAGGCATGTAGCTACACCACAAATATATTAACATTAATAAATGTCCAGTGACGGACCTGCAACAGACACCTACAGTGGTTAATAAGCAGGCACAAATATCAAAAACCTACTATGGACATCTACCAAGATGCTGTACACCACACATGTATGACAAAAGTGTGAGAACAAATGTAGGGGTAGATATAGATATGTCTGCAGTGGTAAACTCAAAATATACATTGTTAATGTATCGTATACCATATAGGGCCATATATAGGCTATATATTCACAATGTGGGGGGGGGGGGCTGCTTTCCCCCTGGGTACCAATAAAGCCTTATAAATAAAGCCATCATTTATTTATTGATTATATTTTGGATTGTTACTTTTAATCTGCAAAGTTACTACTAACTTAAGCTGTCAGTTAAATTTAGTGGAGTAAAAAGTACAATATTTTCCTTTGAGATGTAGTGGAGCAGAAGTATAAAGTAGCAGAAAATAGAATTACTCAAGTAAAGTACAAGTACCTCAGATTGGTACTTAAGTACAGTACTTGAGTCAATGTACTTAGTTACTTTCCACCACATATCGTAACA
The DNA here is from genome assembly GCA_900302375.1 of Bathygadus melanobranchus. Lineage (NCBI taxonomy): Eukaryota > Metazoa > Chordata > Actinopteri > Gadiformes > Macrouridae > Bathygadus > Bathygadus melanobranchus. Next base: position 6,237 of record OMKP01079630.1, read on the forward strand.
CAGTTCTTGTAAGAGGGTTAGGTAGATGAAATTGACAGAATTAGCTACATTTAAACAGATGTTTATTGTTTGAATTATTATTGAGAAGAATGTCAAAAGAAGCTCCATAAGGATTTATTTACAAAATCTGTTTCACTGCCCGGACTACTTTGGATTATAGCAATTAATGCAGTCATATCGGTGAGTGGTTAATGCTTTTTATTAGATATCTTCCACTTGATGTTCGATGAATGGGTAAATATGTAGAGCGCTACTACTTGTGCTCTATTTACAGTAATCACACAGAGATATCACTGCATCTTTCAGATATCAATAGAATGGCAGATAAGATTTGGTGAAGCCTATGATCATTTTATAAAAATCTGATTTAGAATGAATACATTTTTATTATGAAAATGTGATGAGGGATTGTTGTGATTTGTCTGCATTTTTATGTTACAAAAAAGGCACATTCCACAAATATCACATAAATATGTATGCAGTGTTGGCACTTGGCAGCAGAAACTAAAGATGAATGACCTGATTAGATTTGTGCAAAAACTAAACTGATAAAATATTTGATATTTTGTTCATGGGCAGCAGTAGTTCAGGATTGGTTGTCTGGCAACCGGAAGGTCGCTGGTTGGATCCCGGCTCTCGCTAGGTAAATGCTGAGGTGTCCCTGAGCAAGACACCTAACCTAACTGAAATAGAGGCTAGGACCTCCCACTATTTAGCTGGTTGAGGCGGCAGAAATGGTCTTGACTACAGTCACAGAATCAGGCTCCAGAGACGAAGTATCTTTGATCACAAGAGCTTAATTTCTCAGTTGCTGCACATTGTGGGTGTGGACCATGTATTTGTCTGAGAGTTTTTGTTTGTGGAATATATGAAATAAAAGGATAAAACAATTAGGACTATCAATACAAGCTACAATATAATGATAGGCTATAATCAAAGGTGGTCACTACGATCACCAACCTGACCAAACACCAGTAGCCATAATCGTTAATGCACAATATTAACCTTAGCTGCTGTTAGAACTAGCTGATACCTCTCCGTAGGCATGTGAAGTGGGGACACTTCAAAGGTGACTGATGAGCCATCAACTCTCTGGTGAGAGTTGATGGCACACAATGGGAGTGTCCACCCAGAAGTATGATGGATAGATATGCCTACTAATTGGTACAGTCCACTGGGTAGGCCAGGAGACTGATCTAGTCATCATACATCTGGGTGGACACTCCCACTGTCACAATGACTTTTAGTCACATAACAATTTTGAAACGACTTGTAATGGCTAATCTGACACACCCGGTGGTAAAGTAGGGGCCCTAAAACAAAAAGGCTCACAGGCTAGGAAGTCCAGAAACAGGATACGGGAACTCAAAAGAAAACAGTAAAGAAAACAACACATGACAAATACACAACAAACTGACATGGAACAAAGGAACTGAGGTGATATGTATAACGGGGCTAATGAGAGGTGGGGAGATGAACCAGGAGGCATAGGTGATGGGAATTAAGTAATTGCAGGGCAGATTCAAAGTCTGAGGACATCTGGTGGACTGGAGGGGAATGACAACTTAAAACAACTACAGAAAAACACAGACAGGGGCAGGGGCGTGGTTGTGACAACTAGAGTGGGTTTCTCAAACGGACAGTTTAGTAGTGTTTTGTTTTTGCGACAATCCCATTGACCACTGAATATAGATTACAGAACAACTTCACTACACACACGTGTTACACTAACATGGTCCTTCTCCCTGGCGTGGGGGACTGGGGGTTATCGTTAGGAAGGCCAATTGTGTCTCAACCCACCAGTCCCTTGCTTTTCTTCCTGGAACAGTTTCTCCACTTTGTACGCTCTCTTAGCTCTCTGATTTGTTTTAGTTTGAGAGTCACTTTTGACTGAGCCTTGTGTAATGTCAAACCCTATATGTAGCCTTGTTTTACCATAACCTTATTAAGGTTTGTTTATACTATGGGAAATAATCTCTTGCCAGTTCCCTTGCATTATGATATAGTGTGAGCATTGTTCTGTTATAGTTAACATCCTCTGACTGTTTGCTCACTTCAAGACAACCAGAGGCACTCTTGACCCCTGGATCCACAAATGGATCCAATTCCCCAATTTGCTTCTTTGAATAATGACATATCATTACGGGGGGAGGAGTGAAAGTGTGTTTTAGACTCTGCAAACCTGTGTTTGGTGCTCATTCCACTAGGGAGGCGACATGTATGCGTACATGCAATACTCCTACTTCTACAACTATTGTGTTACTTTGCATTTAGAAGTCTCATCTGTCCTAGACACGTCTTATAAAAGGAATTGCCACGCCACTCTCTTTTCATTGATGTGTTGCTTTAGCATCCTTATCCAGGGTTTATTATTTGAGTATATTTTAACTGTTTTTGTGTGGACTATCGTCTACTTGCACCAGCGGTATTATTAATATTATTATTTTTGCCTTTATTCATTGCAATTAGCAAACTATAAATTAAATTAATATTCTGCGACCCATACTGTACATATATAAAAACTTTAATACAGCCATTGTTGAGTTACGTGAGTAATGTATTAGTAATCAGAATCAGCAACCCCAGTATAGTGAGACTTCTCTACACAGCAAACCCATCTACGTGTCCTAAGTGGTGTTGGGCTTTAGTTCACCTATAACAGTGGTTCTCAAAATATTTGGACTATTTTACCCTCTAAAATAAGATATCTTCGAGGGTTAGAGGGGCTTAACATATTTTTTCAGTATGCCTTTAAAGTTAAAGTGATATGCTCTTATTGGAGATTTACAAAACTTGTTACTATGTTACTATTCGATTAGATTTACAAAATTGTATTAAGGTGGTATTCATATTCATTCATTTTCCTAAGGCACAATTATTTTACAATTTATCATAACCAATATTAAAACAACACAACGGTTTGAGTACCCCCTGCAATCCTTCAAAGTACTCCTAGGGGTACACGTACCACCATTTGAGAAACACTGTCCTATAAGACCTGCCTTCTTTACGGTGCCATTGACCAAATCTATTGTTTCTTACAGCTACTGTATATGATCAATCCAAAATAAAACACAAACCAAATATCAAACCTTCCAATAACAACTTCTGGATTTATTACAGTATTTGATTATTCTTGTGTAATGGGGACTTTCTTTTCAGAAAACCCTAACCCCCCCATGCTCAGCCTTTATCAGGTCGCTCAAAGTCCTCCTCATCGAATGTGAATGGCTGGTCATAGCCCATTAGATGATTGTAGTCACTGGGGAGTCGGAAGAGGTCAGGATTCACCAGCATGCCCATCTGGCCAGCGTAGAACGTCGTGAACATCTTAGCGACGGCTGGGATTCTCACCTCACCCTGTTTAAACACAGTACTCTTCTCCATCAGGAAGATGTTGCACGTGACGGCCATGTAGGCATCCTCGTCGGCTTTGTGGTACAGCCGGATGACGTATCCCTTGGTAAGCAGGTGGAGGAGGACGGGTGTGACGAAGGTGAAGAGGCTGAAAATGGTGATGAAGGATGCCTGCAGAGCCAGACTCTGCGTGGCCAGCCCTAACTTGAAGAGGCCGTGAGACAACAGAAACAGACATCCAGCGCCGCTGCTCATGTAGGAGAACATCTTCACTCCTGGGGGAGAGATACACATAAATAACAATGATAGTATTAACAACTAGACAAAGTACAATTGCAGAAGCAATTGAGGTGTGCTTGCTAAAAGTAACGTTTTTAGTTCTAGTTCTTATATATTGGAAATGTACAGTCGAGTGATGTGAAGTCATGCTGTAGTTTTATGGTGGGTGCTAGGGTGTTAGATGTTGCTTCTTGGGTGTTTTGGGGGGTTGCTAGGGTGTTTTTGGTTTAAAAGGCTAATAATTTAAAAAGGCATAAATAGCATGCTTTGAGTTAATCTATAGAATGTTGGATGCTAATGTAGTAAAGTTTGAAAATTTGAATTATTGTAAATATTGTATATATTATTTATATGTAGTAAGGTAAAGTATGAAGTAGGGTAGAGTTATGGAAGTTTTTTAAGAATATTAATAGTATAGTTTCAATGTGTATGTTGAAAACCTCAAAGTTATCTCTTGCTTAGGAAATTGAGATGAGCAATCACTGTGAGGAGCTCAACATTTTAGTGTATAATAGGGCGTCTATAAGGTCTAAAATCTATTGTGGGAGTAGTGACAGTTTATAGATTTTGATAGTTTATCTTTTGTATACTAACAATTCAGGAACAATTCCCATATACGTCTATGTGGGATTTTAAGAGTTTAAATGTTTAAATACTTTAAAAGTATAAATAATATCCATGTTTTGAGCGTTTCCATAAAGGTTTGGATTGTAAAGTAGTATATAAAGTTTTAATTATTGCTCTAGCATAGATTATGAAGGAGGAGTTGAGTAGGGAAGTTTGGGAATCGTAATAATAATAAAAATAACTACAAAAAGTACAATTTCAGAAGAAATTGTGTTGTGCAGCTTGCCGAAAATAAAGTTTTCAGTACCTGGTATATTGGAAATGGACAGTAGAGTGATGTGAAATAGTGCTGTAGTTTTATGGTGGGTGATAGGGTTTATGTTGCTTCTTGGGTGTTTTGGAAGGTTGCTAGGGTGTTCTAAGTAAGTAATCAGAGGACATTGGTCCTTTATTTGCCACACGGTCGACACTTCAACCACACACTGTGAGCGGCGACACACACACACACACACACGCAATTATTGGCGTCGCCGGTGGAATGCCTTCTCTGCGTTTTCCCATCCTGACCGTCCTCCCCCAGGGAAAGCCAGTGCAACAGTGCTACGCACTGAGCCACCGTGCCCTCTTAAGTGGTAGCTAGGGTATTCTGAGTGGTTGCTTAGGAGTTAAAGTAAATTTGTGTCTTTTTGCACAAAAACCTAAAACAACATTTACAAATCTGAGCTACTTGTACTTTACTTGAGTATTTCTATTTTCTGCTACTTTATTCTACTCCACTACATCTCAGAGTCAAATATACTTTACTCAACTACATTTATCTGCTTTAGTTACTTTGCAGATTCAAATTAACAATACAAAATCAGTAAATAAATTGATATTATATCAATACGACGGTCCCCAGGAGGATGTTCTCAAGCTACCCAGCAGTATGTAAAGTAATATATATAATATAAATAAATTAAAATTTGCTTCACATTTACCAACAACATGAACGCATTTATTCATCAATAACTATAATCCAATAATATAATTATATTATTCTGAAATGGGCCATTCTGCATGAGTGCTTTTACTTTTGGTACTTTAAGTATATTTTGATAACACTTTTGTACATTTACTTAAGTAATATTTTGAATGCATACTTGTAACAGCATTTCTACAGTGTGGTATTACTACTTTTACTAGTACTTCAGATTCCGAGCAAAAATGGATCCGACAGCCACTGACTTTCTCTATACAGCACTTACTACTCGTGATTTTGTAGTTTGGCTCTTTGAAGTGTAATTCAAATAAAACATGTGTTTTAACCAACTGAACTATTTTAGGAATTAAATGAGAAAAATGACATTATCAACTAATGTCTGCGTCGTGACAGCCCTATTTTGAAATGCTACATAGTGGCACTGGGAAGAAGCATGGCGCAGCACCACCATTACATTACATTACGTTACAGAACCCTGAGATATATTTTTTGTAGCACCGATGTGACCTAGGAAAAAAGAACCTCACATCCACATAATAAATGGTTGCAGTCTTGAGCCCTGCTTACCTTCAAAAAATGTTCAGCTTTACACTTTTGTATCACACTGTAGGTCTGTCATGAGGCATTGGCAAAAGGACATTTGACTCACCAATCACAGTTTTACCAAGAGTCCCAGTGTAAATAAGATTCCATGTCTCAGAGTTGTTTGATGCAGAGGTGGATAGACTGTGTGAGGAGAGACACAGGTGTTGCAGGGGTTTGCACTGCATCTGTGCACAGAAAATGATACAAAATGGCAAAAGCCAAAAGGTTAAAGCCAGTCACCACAAACAAACCACCATCATAGATACCTATCTTATTGTTGCCTAATCATATACACAAGAACGAGATAACAATACTGAACATTTAAAAATGGTAAATGGAGTATTTATATAGCGCTTTTATCCGAATCGCTTTACATTTCCTCACAATCACCCATTCATAAACCGACAGCGGTGTCAACCATACAAGGTTGAAACCAGCTCTTCAGGAGCAGTTGGGGTTTGGTGTCTTGCTCAGGGACACCTCGACAATCAGCTAGGCGGAGCTGGGGACCGAACCAGCAACCTTCCAGTTGCCAGACAACCGTCTCTACCTCCTGAGCTAGTGCCGCCCCCTACATTTACTGCTCATAGCTTCATACAAGTGCAAATAGAAGTTGCCTCTCTATTTCATATAATTTAATAATTTAGGGTTTCTTAGCTGGAGTTCAGAAATCAGTAATTTAGTAAGAGGACACATTTTTCTGCCACTGAGTGTTCTAGAATGCACCACTGGCTGAGATAACGTTAGTGTTGCCAGGCTATCTCTCCTAACTGAATCACCAGCTCGCTAATGATGCAACCGTTGTCACAAAGGGACGTCAAAATTGGGTCGCCTGTGTGACATATTGTATCACAGCATACTGCCAAATGTCCAGCTAGCTTTCACAATTAACTTCATCAATTATCAACCTCCCACAATTTTTCATGTTAGTTACAAATTTTCACCTTGGAATAGCGTGCTATCATTTATAACTTTTAAATATGAAATGTTATCTTGAAAGCCATTTCTGTAAGACTTCAACTACTTCAGACTCGACGACCCTGTCAATTTTTAACCTTTAAACGTGGTTCAAACATTTAATAAATTATCACATTTTACCTTTATACTAGAACCAGACTGATTTATTGGTAAATATTAGCCTATCACAGATATATCGGTATTAGCGTATATGTATTTCAAAATGCACCGATATGAAAACTTTTAGAAATAGTGTCATCCCGTAGTTTGACCAGCAGAGTAGGCTAATGCAGAAAACGATGACTGGGGTGAGGATATTTGTCCAGCAGAGGGTGCTCCAACTCCATTGTTTACAATACTCTCAGCACTCGCTGAGAGTACTGGCGAGGCAGAGCCCAGGAACCCTTTGAAAAGTGAGAAGTATTCAGCCGCTCCGCACTCAGCTAATGACTGCTGGTCCGGATCTATTGAAGCCCTCGTGAGCTGGACTGCTCATTTAATCGACAGGAACTGGAATAGAGTCCAAGTTGTGTTGAATGTGAGGGCCATGTTGGGGTGCCACACATGAGAAGACATCGAGCAGGTCTGCCTGACCATGCTTGAGGAATGGAATATCCATACACAGCGAGGGACAGTGGCGCAATCATGTTAAAAAGGCATGCTCATTCAGGTCATTGGCCAGGCGCTGGTCTTCAATTGAGTGTGGGGCTCTCGGCTTGTAGTTGGTAAACTGCCTGAGCCCCTTCCAGACAGTTCTAGAGTTGTTTAACTTTTCTCACCGCATTGCTAAAACTGTACTTTGACTCTGAGTTTGGGTGTGAACTAGGGTTTGTCATTGTTGTAACTCACCCTGGTGCGAGATGGTACACAGCAGTCCTCACAGAAGCTGATGTATGACATCACAGTCTCTGTGTATTCATCCAGACCGCTGGTAGCAGCCCTGAAAATATCCCAGTCAGTACAGTCCAAACACGCCCAAAGATCCTCCATGGCTTCACTGGTCCACTGCTTTGAAGTCCTCACAACAGGTTTACACAGCTTAAATGTCTGCCTGTATGCAGGAATCAGGTTGACCATGACATGGTCGGAGTGACCCAGTGCAGCTCGGGGGGCGGCGTGATAGGCGTTACTGACTGTCGTGTAACAGTGATCCAGAATATTCTCCTCTCTGGTGGGGTATTTAATAAATTGTCTGTATTTGGGGAGTTTGTGATTGAGGTTTCCTTTGCTAAAGTCACCGAGGACAATAAGTAAGGACTGGTTGGCGAGCATGAGCTGTGCCTCCTGCACGTTGGCCTGTGGTGGAATGTAAACACAGACCAGAATGAATGAAACAAACTCGTGGGGAGAGTAATATTATTTACAGCTTCGAAGTTTCCAGATCAGGAGTACAGTGCTGTAGGATCACTGTTACATCATTACACCAGCCACTGTTGGTGAAAAAAACATATTCCTCCACCTTTCGTTTTCCCAGAAAGCGATCCGCTCTGAATAGTTGGAAGTCTGCCAGCTGCAGCACAGAGTCCGGGATCAATCCACACAGCCAAGTCCGCGCCGACGGAAACGCATGAGCGCACCGGCCCATCTTTCTCTCCTCTGGCATTTCACTGCGGGAATATCCAATAAATCCACGGATGGCGATGGAAAAGTATGAAACAAGTCTGCTGGAGTTGTTGGCCTTATGTTTATGAGTTCTTCGCTGGTGAAAGAGCTGACTTAACAAACACAAATAGACAAAATTAAGTGCACCAACAGACCACCGACTGGCCATCCGTGGCGCCATCTTGGTTTGCTATGTCATATTGAACTGTAAAATTGTAACATTAATATTATGTTATGATCATGTATTACATCTTATTTACGAGTTGTATTGATTTGGAATCATGTGGTTTAGCTTTGGGTGGGGCTAACCCAATGGGTAACCCAATTTAAGCCTGGCTGGTTTCATTGAGAGAGGTTGGGTGGTTTTTTGTCAGTGAGGCGGCATTTTAAATAAAATCAATAAAATGCAACATCAAGCTTTAGCTATTTGTATACACTTTTTTTAAACTGTATTAAAACTTAATACAAATGGTTTGTATGTTATGTCAAACCTTTTAACTTGAGTTCAGCTATTCAACATGTCTTGAAATATGTTGCTTTTTAACATTTTCTACCTAATTTTACACTACAGTAGGCCTACTCACCGCATTTTCTAGTTCGTTTTAAGACATATTTGTCCATGTAATAATTGACAGTGTCAGTCCTCTTTGTTTTTCTTTTCACAAAAATGAACATACGGCATTAAAGAAGCTTGTTGTTTTTTGGAGGTCAGGGTTAAGGCCTTAATATGAATAACCAGTTGGTATGAAACAAAACACTCATGACAAATAGAATGTCAAAAAGGAATCTTGTTCTCTCATCACATTCTCTAGCAGTGTCATGGGAAAATACTCTTCAAACACCAAAACAACGCCTGACTTTGGTAATTATTCTTACATAAATGGAATAAATGGTATTTGCATTACAAACATGCCACAAAGACGTCTTTAAAATACTTGACGATGAGATGCTAACTGTGTTCACTTCGTCGCTCCTGTTTCCAGTGAAGAATATGAGACAGACATCATTAATCGATCCCAGATACAGCATCTGTTGTGCTAACTATGACATCCGAAGATTAATGTGGGTTCTTGTTGTTGAGCAAAACGAAAACGTTCCCAAAGGTGCTATTTCGAGACATATGAACAAGCTTTTTTACCCCTGACATTCTTACCTTGACATTCACGTAGTGGAACGACCTTTGAGAAACAGAGGATAGCGTCCTTTGGTGAATACATGGCAGTCCAGTGCAGCATGCCAGATGGCTTGGTTTTCCGAATAGTGGAGTTTTAAACTTGATTTTTTTTAAAGACAATGTGCCAACACACGGGTGCAACCTTCGCAGTAGAGTTAAACAAAGCATTGTTTTGTATATTTGAAATAGATGAAGATAATGTGTGGTTAATTGCTGGTCATAGGTAAAGTGAAAGACGTAGACCCTTTCTTCTTCTTGCAAACGTGAACGCTGTATTTGTTGTTGGGATGACATTTGCCGCCCCCGCAGGTAAAGAACGGAACAGAAACCTCTGACAACACATCACCAAAGAACAGCTCTTCATCGTTTCACCATTAGATAAAATAAGTAATTGTTGTCATATTCATTCATGTTGGCTAATATTGCATAAGACAACCACAAAGCCAAATCAAAAAATAAAACTCTGAATGTGCATAAAAAGTATGTATATGATTGAGAAACATGTCTGTGCAGTAAGGAGTTACTTCTATCGAGAGCTTATCTTATCTTACTTGAAATGCTATAGGGCCTACATCTATGGTTGGAGCTGGCTGTCTAGACAAACAGTCCACTGGGAACAAAGCATATACACAGTCTATGCTGTACACACACAAAATAATTGTCTTTAAAACAATATTTGTACTAGTATGACCATTTCATCCTACTTTGACGTTAGCCATGATGAAGCAAAAATCATATGCAGTTAATAGAGAAGATGTCTGATCTTCACACTTGAGTCATATCACATCACAAATCATATCACACATATAATTTGATCTTTTCTGTTCAAAATGTCATTTATTTGGGTTGGCAACCTTTTCATTCTTCCAGATATACATTTTAAAATATGTATTAATTAAATGAACATTAATTCATAAAAAAACCCCAATGAGGTAGTGCGGAGTGTGTGTCTGGTTTAAGCAGCCTCACCTGGCATGAGAAAGGGTGATTGGTCTGGCTGGGTGAGGCTGCACACCTCTGGTGTATTGACTGATCAAGGCCCACAGGTTAAACCAGCTACCTGCTCTGTCCATTTAACAACAAACTCTGCAATAAACCGGATTATTCAACACCTTCCTGTGTCCTGATTATGGAGAGCCCTGGAAAAGCCACTTAATGTGGTGTGTGGCAGGAGGAACTGCTATCTCATCCTATCTAACCCTTACTGAAACTTTACTGAAACTACCTCAACTTTAATTTATCTTACTGTAGCATCATTGGGGACCTTGCACCTCCTCAATGACACTGTACAACATTTATGACATAGTTATATTATACAACTTAGTGATTTTATACAATATACTATACAACAGTTTATATTATACAGCATAGTTATATTATCATACAGGTAACATGTTTTAGTATTGTATATATGTTTGCACCTTGGAAATATCTAATTACTATATTTATTTATCATCCATATACTGTAAACTCTGCACTGTAGGTTCTATGTCATAATGTTGTACAGCGCACCTTAATGTACATAGCTTCATATTTCATATTTTATTTTATTCTGGAAACATTGTACTGTATTTTGTATTGTATTATATTGTGTCTTTTCCTACTTTGTATTGCAACTGCTGCACAACAATTTCCCTCGGGATAAATAAAGTTTTATCTTATCTTATCTTATCTTATCTTATCTTATCTTATCTTATCTTTGTGCAAATGGCATGGCTAGCTGTGTAACTGATTTGCCAGCGTGTGTTCGTGCTAGGAGATATCGGTAAGAAAGTAAACTGGGAGAAACATGAATACCTTATGTTTGT
>OMKP01079631.1:0-12873 GCA_900302375.1 Bathygadus melanobranchus
CACGCCATTGTGTGTTCAGAAATAGAAGCGCTGTATATTAAGCTACGCTAACACCAAAATACACACGGCTAAATAAAGCACTGTGTGTGTGTGTGTGTGCGTGCGTGCGTGTGTGTGTGTGCGTGTGCGTGTGTGCGTGTGTGTGTGTGTGTGTGTGTGTGCGTGTGTGTGTGCATGCGCGTGTGTGTGTGCGTGCGTGCGCGTGTGTGTGTGTGACCAGGGTGGAGAACTGAAGCAGCAGAGATATGAGCTGGCCACGGATTTGCGCTCTCTTGTGTTGTATGGTGTTTGTATCCATGGCAACTGCGTGTGTGTGTCACCTGATGCCAGATAGTGTGTGTCCTTGACAATACGGGGAAACCTAACATGATCTAGTGCTTTAATAGGACAAGTGACTTAGACTTGGTGGACAATGGCCTCCTCACAGCACTTCAAACACCTTATATGAGGTGTCCCTCTGGGCTGTCGAGGGGTTAAGCACCATGTCTCCGTGGTGTCTTGTTCCACGGAGCGGCCATCTTGGTTATAAACGTTAGCTGGGCGGGGGAACAAGAGCACTGGCTCTTATTTCAATGTGTTTTGTTTCTTTTTGAAGAATTTAACACAGATTTGTGATGAGATCACAGGACGGATGCGTTCTTATTCAGGGTTTTACAGTTGGTTTACATTTCCCCAGATGTTGCTGTGTCTGAGGAAAAAACCCCGCGAACAAGTGGGGATCGATGTCATGATACCAAAAATAAAACGGAGAGAATCAATTCCCAAGGTGTCCCAGCCGTGTCGTGTTGCATGGCCGATCGATCGTGGCTGAACATGAGCAGCTTGCTCAGGTATCTGCATCTCAATAAAGTTCCCCGGACGGCTATATTGGGCCGATGGCTTCAGAGGAGGTTAAATATACCCTGCTTTCATTCTTTATGCATTAACCTGCAAACATATCGACTTCCCCTGACATCAGCAGGTGAAATGATAGCAGAACGGCGAATGCAAAGCTCTGACTCAGACGCTTTTGGGAGGAAACAGGTATGACAGGACCAAGGTCATGCGCTGGTGTCTCACCATCCTTTCTCACTTTGTACTAAATATGTTTCTTCATTACTTTACAATGTTGGATTACACAAAGCATTCATCCACTTCTATATGGAAAATATGATTTTTATACATTTTTCTTTGTTTAACTGCCTATTTAAATATTCTAAATCAATCCTGTTGATATTAGAGACAAGCCAGACTGCAGGGTCTCCAAGAGAGAGCAGATGCTGCCACACAGTGGACACTATGATAGAACTGTACTGTAGTACTGTACTGTAGTACTACTGTAGTACTACAGTACTACTATTACAGTACTACAGTACAGTAGTACTGTACTGTAGTACTACTGTAGTACTACAGTACTACTATTACAGTACTACAGTACAGTAGTACTACAGTACAGTAGTACTGTACTGTCTATTACCAGACAAATGTGTTCTTAAATGTTTGTTTACAGTGAATTTACTATTTACTCATTCAACAGACACTCTTCTCTAAAGTGACTTTAGACGCGTTATAGGGAGCAGGTAGGGGTTAGGAATAGGGTCATCTGGGATCCAGCAGTCCTACTATGTTATAGCAGAACTTCTGATCCAGCAGGAAACCAAAAACTGCAAGGGGCGGAGTTACACCTTGTTTCCTGTTTCGTTTCTACTGAAGGAAACTAATACGTTCGAGTGGATGAAGCTTTAAGAGGTTGATTCTATTCTGTGTATTTCTACGGTGGCCGGTCAACATGGTGTTGGTTTGGTCAGCTTACTACCGCTGGCCCAGTTCGCCTCCAGCAACGTGATTGGTCTAAACATATATGAAGTGAAAGAAAGTGACACCCTCATTGACCCAGATATCAGACTTTAGATGTTAATCTGAAGTCTGATCTGTGAGACTAAGCTGAGGGCAGTGATGTCCAGTACAGACCGTGGACAGGGATCGAACCCAGAACCTTTTGATTGGGAGTCAAACACCACATTTACTATAGTGTTGCTAGAACACTGGCCTGTCCTCTGCTCAGTCAGGCAATTTACCTTCAATATTTTCAATTGTACACGTTCCTAATTTCATTGAATTTTAAACATTTTAAAAGGGCTACTCTATATCTCCCTATAACATAAAAAAATGAACACACACATTTTCCTTTGCCTTTAATCTCCCGGGCCGTGTCTCTTGGGGCTGTAAACATATATATTTAATTCACATAAGGCTGTGTGTAGTGACGTTACACACTGTCTGGTGGTCTGCAAGAACACTGCTTCTTCTCTCTGTGTTTACATTGACCACATGTCGTGGTGCACTTCTCTAGCCCCGACAGCCAATCAGATTGCTTCACAATCACACACATACACACGCATGCATAGTTCTACATAAACACACACACACACACAAGCATGTACATGCACATACACAAACACACATGGACCTACTGTATACGCACAAACATACTTTCACACACATGCATAGGCTGCATAAACACACACATACATGCACAAACACACATACTGTATGCACACGAATGCTGCACACACACACACATAGGGTTACATAAGACAGCGACAGCCAGCTAGCAGACTTGCTCTCTGAAAGCACATAGCATTACAACAACATCACAAGTGGCGTGACTCCAAAAGTAACATCAAACAATGTTTATAGCAGGGGATCAGCGACGTTTGTTCAAAGCCTCCCCAGATCTGATGGTGTCCTGGTATTCACAGCAGTCCTGCTGTAAGACGCCAGGCTCTCAATAAGGACGCTACGTGCCTGGTGGTCTCTTACTGGGGGTGTCCCCGTACACACACTTAAACACACTCCATAAACTTATTTTCACTTGTTCTTTCAAGTACAAGCCATGGCGGTTGTAGATGATTAACAATAATCTCAGGGCGCATGCTTAGCCTGGTAGCCCCCACACCCCACCCCCCTGGGTGCCAGTGACGGCGTAGCCCTATATCTCAGCTAATCATTAACTTGAAGAGAGTTCCTCCCCCACTCACCAATGAGTGAGTTTAAACATTATCTCGATAATACCAGATCCAAAGTCCTGCAGCATAATTACTTCTGAGAGAGATAGTGATCAAGAGACATTCGGTATGAGCCATCTGTCACACCTGTCGCCTTCAGTAACAAACTACAACAATGCGAGCATAACAAGTGAATGAGCAACGGAGACCTAGATTCAGACTGGACAGCAACCAGAAAGCATTTTTATTTTTAGTTTTTAAATTAAATATCGGTTTTTCTTACTATTTTACGTCAGTAGTGAGAAACGGGATGTGACCCCAGTTGCTGTAGTCTCTCTGGCCACACGGGGGCAGCAGCGAAGCATATTTAAACTCAAACAAAAACTGTCAAATTTGAAATACATTTGAGTCACACTCAAATTAATCGCTCAACCAGGCACCACTCTGTTGAAAACATTTATTTCAGTCAGACAATTTGTATATTTTACATATTTTTCATACATTACATCTTTTAAAAACCATTGCATGATAAGAAATTAGTTCCCACACCTAAGAGCTTTCTGTTGGTTTAATTTGTGTCGCAACACGGGTGTTCATCTTGACAAATAGAAACAGGCATTCAGGACTGTGTTAAACATAACAGAGAGAGATAGTCACCAGGCCTTGTACTGGGAGTTAGACCACAGACTGCAGAAGAACCAGCTGGAGCCAAAGCTACAGCTAAATGTGTAAAACACGCAGGACTTCAGACCCTAAAACCCTCCAGTAAGTACAGTACCCCCCTAAAACCCTCCAGTAAGTACAGTACCCTCAACCAAACGGAGAAATAACTTACTAACCTAACTACATCACTGATGAAGAGAGGGAGGCAGGAGGGTGAGTGAGAGAGGGAGGGGGTGGAGAGGGAGAGAGAGAACATTCCAAAAACAAGTGCTTACTTCATCAACACTCCGCTCAGATCAGAGGTCAACGCAAAGTCTAAAAGTGAGAGAAAACGTATGCATGGAAGCTGCTCATGCTAAGATCTACAGCCAGCCTATTGTGAGAGTGTATGACAGGGTGTCCTTAAGGTCTAAAAGGACCCCATATTTTACTTTCATACCCCTCTGGCAGAGCCTGGCAGATTAGCTCAGGCAGGCTCTGGGCTAATCCACATGGGCCTCCTGTGGGGGCCTCCTGGTGGGGGTAGATCACTATTACACATCCAATAGACGAGTTAACCAGGGGATCATACTGGATCAGCTAGGAAGCAGATGCCTTCTGATCCACAGACCCCCATGTCACATGGTGCAGAGCAATAGAATGGGGGTACCAGCCTTCAGCCCCAATAGACTTACACAGTGTTACGGTGGATTAACGATCCTGATAGAACTAGTGATGATCCTGGTAGAACTAGTGATGATCCGGATAGAACTAGTGATGATCCTGGTAGAACTAGTGATGATCCTGGTAGAACTAGTGATGATCCTGGTAGGACCAGTATGTTTCTTTACTTGTGGGGCACTATAGGCCTAGTGGTGCCACCAACAATTGTACTGGTAGAACTAGTAACTGTACTGGTACCACCAGGAAATGCACTCGTAGAACTAAGGAAGTACTGGTAGACAAGACCGTTTACTGGTAAAAGCAGGAACTCCACTACCAATAACCCAGGGAACAGTGCTGGTAAACAGGAGCTGGCTGTTTAAAGTTTGAAGTTCTGGTCATAAAGGAGAGGAATGGCTAACCTCAACATGCTATCCAATGCCCTGACAGGATGGCAGCATTACAAGCACTCTTTAAAACAAACAACATATATCATTCAAGTGGATCTCTTGTGCGTAGCATGGTTCATTACATATATTCTTTTGTTTTTAGTTTGTTTTTGATTCAGGAATTCAGAAATAATTTCTTGGATACAGTACATATAGCGTTTTGATTTCCCTTCTTCACCTGGCAGAGGTGAAGGTGAGCCTGGACAGGTGGACTCGTGTGGCAGGATTTAGGTGTAGAAATGGATGGATGGGTTTGTAGGACAGCCACTGGGTGCGGCTCCATGCTCTTCTTCGGTGGTGGTTTCATTTAAAAGAGGCACGAACTTTCCTGCCTTTCAGGGGCTGGGGGCTCCGGAAGTTGTTCTCCATGCGACTCCTCGAGTCCTCCTCTTCTCCGTTAAACACCAGCATCCGGAACTTTCCCATCTGAGAGAGAGAGGAGAGAGAGGCAATAGCTGACTTGTTTTTTGTTTGCCATTGACCCACCTTCCTCTAAAACAGGCACTGTTTAAGTGATGACATCACTAAAACAGGCACTGTTTTAGTGATGACATCACTGAGTCTATGCAGGTGAGGATAACATTCAAACCACAAATAACATCAACTCTGTTGGGCCATCCTCGTCTAATCCCTGCTGCAGCGTAACGGAAGTCCTGATGGATCACAGACAGCCCAGCCGATCCCTGCTATGTATAGTCCTGTTTTACTAGAGAGTGTCCCCTCTCTCAGCCGCTCCCTCCTAAGTATAGACCTGAACTAGTACTACTGTACTCCCCTCGCCTCTAAATCAAACACTTTCCGACTAGCAGCATTTTTGAATACTGTAATGGATACATGTGCAAATATCCTCTGTGAAAAAATGGCATAGTAACCAGGGAAACTGTAGGGGACAAAAGGACAACATCAGAAGAAAGGCTGAACTTAAACATGCAGAAAAGCTGCAGGGGGGATTTTCCCCTTTTACACCGCTCCACGGCAGAGCTCCACCAGCCTAGCATGTGAAGATATAGTACCTGACAATAAGTCCATGCTGAAAACATTCTGTCACAGTTGCTCCACAACAATAGCATATCAGCTGGCCTGGGTGCCTTCTGCTCGCTCCACAGCTATGTGGAGAGGTGAAAAACAACATGAGACCCTGTTGTGTAAAGGCTTTTCCCTGCTGGGTCTCCATGCAAGCCTTTCTCAATTAAAACCCCCCGGTGTCCCCCCTCTCTCCCCCCTCTCTCCCTCTGCACCCAGCCGCTTGTCCATCCATCTGGATTATCAACATGGGGGTGGGAGGATCAAACACTCGAGGGCTTGGAGACTGGGGTCAGAGGGCCAGTCGCCTAGTTTAAACCCCAGTCCCCTGGCCCCCCAATGCCAGACACACATGCTAGGGACATGGGTATGCAGATACCAAGCTCATGACTGCACACGAGCCCCCTCTGACAGGGAAAAGCCCCCAACCCTGGAGGAATGGCGCATGGAACAGAGGAAGTCGGCATGTGAGGAGGGCACCCAGGGGACCTGGCAGTTGGCTTCCCTGGAAAACAAGATTTTTGCCTCTACAGACAATCACAAGCCTGGCCAACACACAAACCAACCAAGAGACACGCAAACCAACCAAGAGACACGCAAACCAACCAAGAGACACGCAAACCAACCAAGAGACACGCAAACCAACCAAGAGACACGCAAACCAACCAAGAGACACACAAACCAACCAAGAGACACACAAACCAACCAAGAGACACACAAACCAGCCACCGGCAGGAGAAGACAGATAGGGTTGCAATTATTCTGGTCAATTCATTAAGATCATTAAGACTTTTATTGGTTCATCTTGCATTGTTTCAACATGAAATGTACTCATGAATAAAGTTTGGTTTAAGATGAGATTAACTGAGATTTTGACATTTAAAACTTTTATTTATCCAATTCTCTTGACGTCAAAAAGTTGGCCAATGCAAGCATCAAGCGGAAAAAAAAGCATTCCAGAGAATGAAAGGTTCATCTTGGTTTGATAGTACAGCGCTGGCGCTGCGACCTTTGACCTGTAAAAACACACCCAGAGGTCGAAGCTGCTTGTATGATGTCCCTGTGGACTCCAAACTTCCCTTACAACCCCAATCCGGCCAGGACCACAGACCCAGGACCACGGACCCAGGACTATAACATGGGCAATAAGATGGTTGGACCAATGCCCAATCGTATTACAGCAAATGCGTCACATTCTGTAATGTGTAAAATGATATGGCCCAGCACTGTATCAAATGGCAAATGTACTATTTATATCGCGCTTTTATCCAAAGCGCTTTACAGTTGGGGTTAGGTCTATTGCCCAGGGACACCTCCACACTTAGCTAGGCGGAGCCGGGGATCGAACCAGAAACCTTCCGGTTGCCAGACAACCGTCTCTACCTCCTGAGCTAGTGCCGCCGTATCATTGGTACACTGATCAAACCCATCAGGTTGAGAAACTGGACATCTATGAAGATAAGATAAGATAGATAAAGATAAAGATAGATAAAGATCACAAGCTCCTCAAATCTGGCTTCATCACAACCAGTGTTTTACTACAATGCTTTACAACAAACCACTTTGTTGCTAAGCATGTGTTTCTATGGGTTTACAAAATGGTGACTAACTTAATTATCCAGGGCCTGACTATATTTCCAATAACCCTTGAGCAGTTTGGGGTCTAGTGTGTGTTTAACCTTTTGTGTAGATGGTGATCAAATCTCCTGCTCTCACCTGTTTTTCGGAAACTGCGATTGGCTCCTTGAGAACGATCCAGATGACGCTCTCATGCAGAGGGGGCGTGGTCAGAGAGCCGGGGTAGGTCCAGAAGTGAAGGCTGCTGGGTAAGAGGCACTTGGGGTTGAATCCTTTGAAATCTGAAGCGCTTCCCTGCAGACACAAAATACAATCCCCCCAAGATTCAGAACAGATCAGGGAATGACAATACAATGGTACCCCATAAGGGATTCAATTAACGTAACACAAGGGGTTATTTGACCTTAACTAATAACTTTGATAACTTTTAACTAAAATATAAGGGATTATTCTTACCATATATTTAAGGGACCACTCTTACCATTAATATAATTGATGATTCTTATATATCTTGAACATACAGGATAACTCTTAACCTTAACCTAAAAGTTAAGGGATTATTCTTGCCATATATTTAAGGGTCCACCCTTACCTTAAACTTCACCATGTACAAGGCGTCGGTTATCTTGTGGAGCCACCTGTGATCATCACCTGTCTAACATATTGATTAGAAAAAGATTTACAAGATTGTTCTACATTCTTGATCTCAGAGTGCATCAGCAGGTTCTTCAGGCTGGCAGATCACACTACATTATGTATAAGGAACCAACCAATGTCCATTTATATTGAGCTTACAGTGCTCTGGGATGCTCTACTGATGCCCTTCTGTGGCACGGGATTCTTATCTCTGCAACCGTCGACCACAATGCAAAACTATTGGTGATATTCCCACCATGGTGGACTGTGGTCGGCTTAATATCAAACCATCGTCATTTCTAAACTTCTGTTCTAGGACTTTGAGTGCTGCATTTATTGCATTTTTTACCATGGAAAAGTAATCAGTCACCCTTAAAGAGCTAAACATAGAGCTGTACAATGAAGTTGCTTGATGAAGTGAACCCTGCTATCAGTAGATTACTTAAATAGCTTAGGAAAAGGGCGACCTTTATCGATATGGCATACAAGTGAAAACTATCAGCATTTATGGACTGTAATAATTCATAAAGCCACATTGATGTCTTATCAGTAGCTTCTAAAGCGTACCCATTAAAACCACCTTTGTTTGATCCTTTAGACTGGAACTATCCATAGGGCAGAGAGATTGATTATGCAGAACTAATGTCAGCAAAGCTTCGCTTGTGGATTCAAAAGGGCCTCAATCGACTGTAGTTTGCGATCATTTTGCAGCTCTCAGGGTCAACCCGTTTCTTCGTGCTACTGTTGTAATCTGTATCAACAAGATGACTCCAAAGGATCCAAGATGGCCACTACAGAGGAGAGCCAAGCGTTCGTAGCCTACCTCCAGGAAGATGCCCAGGACAGCCAGGCCATCGGGCTCGCTGGCGGCCTGTCCAAACGTCTTGTATTTCTCAGCGTTCCAATGGACGAGATGAAGCTTTGGAGGTGGAGAGAACATCTCATAATGTGTGGTGTATGCAAAGTCCAAGTCAACATTCACAATCAAAAAATGTGGAGAGTGTCACGTTTCAGTCTAGCTAGTCAGCTAAACATGATGCAATTAAGCAAGCTTTGCTCCACACTCATGAGGAATCCTTGGGCAATATATTAATGAGCATTTCTGATGCTGGGAATGATGGCATGAACAGAGAGTCGAGTGGCAGAGATTTTGTGAGATGTCAGGAATGATGCTGATCATGAGAGAAACGCTTCCAGAAATACAATCAGACATGCAACACAGTCATCCCTCCTAATATGCTTGTTCTATTTACTCATTTAGGAGACACTTTTATCCAAAGAGACTTGCAGTGGATTTCTTTAATATGCAGAGCAGGGAGGGTTAATATGTTGCTCAAGGTAGACTGCAGACATCAGGGTTCAAACCCAGAACCTCTCAGCTGGGAGTCGACGCTGCACTACATTATGCGGCCCTCCATTTGCTTTTTACACTTTTCTGAACCTGTTGTCAGAAAAGTGTGAACATCCATTTTCCTCGGCTGTTCCAGTGGTGATTTGAGACACAACTTGATGACCTCATGACTGACCTCTGACGCGAAGGCCTTCCCCGCCACGGTGTGTTCGGACCCCTGGCATCCCTTCTCCCCCCAGTGGAAGTGGAACTGCCTCAGCCTGTAGGGGTTAGCCAAGGGACCCCCGCTGATCACTGGAGAGAAAGGTTAAAGGTTAAACACGTGAACAGGTCAAACATCAGGCGCTGCAGCAAAGTCTTCAAATGTCAGTGCGGACATTTGAAAAATGGAAACAGATCATGTGACATTTGGGCATCTGGCACAATTTCATCCAATCAAAAACAAGTTGTTGGTTGTTAAATCTAATGTAATGTAATGTAATGTAATGTAATGTAAATTAATTGCAGTAACACATGCTTGTCTAGATGTGGCGCTGTTCCTTTATTGCATCTGGTCACTTTAAAACAAGAGAAGCTTATTTAGTAGTCATAGGAAAATTAGAGATACATTTTCAAATATATACAAAAGAAAATCAAGAACATTCTGCTAATTACTTCTGTAAAGAGATTCAATGTGCATGACGGCATCTCCTGAAAAAGGTTAAGGTCAATTCCATAATTGATTCTTCCCTCAGAGAGAAAATGATGAGAAATGATGTCATCTGTTTGACTACTGTCTTGGAGTAGACAACCAAGTGTCTCCTCGGAGGTGCTGTGTGATGGGTCAACCAGCCTCGTACTCAACTGTTCAACTACCTACTCCCCTGAGGAAAACAAAACATCAGCAGCAGCGGCGGCTGGTCGTGTCACGGCGATGACGGATGCGTCAGCTGAACAACCTGACATTTCTGAGATTATCATCTGGCATAATGATGGGCTGCTGGGCACAGATCCACCCCATGAAAAAGGGCAAATAGGGGCATAATAACCACTGAGGTCACCTTATAGCATTACATTTCTACTGCAGTAGACACACACTCATACATCTAATGACTGCCTTTACTTTCCCCCACATAATCAGACGGCTCTTCTCTTGTCCACACGGCCGTTTGCACTTCATCAGAATGTTGCTTGATAAGCCTGTTGTACAGCATGTATTTAAAGACGTTCAAGTCAGATCTTATTCTGTAAGCCTCATCTATGCTTAGCTTAAGTTCTTTGTAGAGACAAAGCCTGGTGCAGTGAAAACATGGGCGATGTTAACCTTTTTCTAGGGGTAAACACAGCAAATCAACCAACAACATCACACAAGAAATCTAAAGTGATCTTTGCACGATTTGGACGACAACACATTTCAGCAGGGGGGCCTCTCACCGGATCGGTCATCGGAGTCGTCAAACTCGACCATGACGGAGTGTCCGTTGTTGGCGATGTTGATGGACGTGCACTGGTCGTAGGAGAGCTGAATGGGAGGCAGGCTGGGGTCGAACGAGGCTGCGGAGGGGACTATGTCGATGGGCGACTGGCGGCTCCCTTGGGCGATGGGGTAGTCCTTATGCCACAAGGATGGGCCTAAAACAACACATGCATGATGGCATGTTATTCATAGCGGTGTGTTTATAATTGATAGTCAGTCGGTTCAGTCTGTTGGGAAGAAACGGTCCAGCTGATCGAGGCGCAGCAGCACCTGCGGTTATCCACGCTAAATGTTCCGACACTTTGGTGATTTCAAATGTACATTGGAATTGCAGTGACGTGAAGAAAAACATGTTTTAAAGTGACGTTTTCTCTTTTAATAAACAATATAGGTCTACAATAAATCATCGCTGGAGTGTAGGCTATAATTGAAGCCTATAATTGAAAGATCAAAAGAAAAATACTAAGTCATAAAATTCTAACGCTGCGATGAGAAGATATGATAAGCACTTACAAATGGACTGAGTGAAAAAGGGGATAGTTAGAGGAAGTGACCTTACAAGTGTAAGACAAGCGGTTAAGGACGACTATAAGCAGCAGATAATCGGACTAATCTGGCATTAAGAGCTGCTCCGTCTATGAACTACAACTACATCACAAGACCCGCTGCTTCAGAAGAGGCAGTGAATCAAAATACATCTTGATTGGAAACAAAAGAGTAGGTCTGCATTTACGCACGCACACGCGCAATTAATTGGATGACAGCTAACGGCAGATGATACGCATTATTACCATTCTCCTCTCCGTATCCCCAAGTAGTCCCCTTCATCTCCTTTTAATTGTATCCTTTTTCTTTTTACCGGCGTCTGACTTGTCCTCCGCGTCTCAGGTGGCTCATCTGTGCGTCTTCTTGTTTTAATGATCAAGTTGAAGGTGGGAATCCTTCAAGACACGCCCCCTCCCCTCCCCGAGTCACCCAGCTGTTATTGTTTTCACCTTCAGTGATTTATTACAGAAACCCTGCGGAGGATGAAACCCATTGCACATTTTGAAAAAGAACACTAAAACCATGGAATGTAATTGCTTATATACAATTGTAATTGTACAGTGTCAAAATCTAGTTCTTTCTTTCTCTCTTACTTTCTTTTTTTTCTTTCTTATTTTCTTTTTGTCTGTCTCTCATTCCTTCTTCTTTCCTTCTTTATTTCTTTAATTCTTTAGGTGTGTTAGTTGTTTTCATGTCGTGTTCATATTGAATCTCATTCATGATGATAGTGATGCGGGACGGGGGGTCTCCAACGACACAAAGGCTCCGCTCTCTCCCAGAACAAACGGAGCGGCGCCCCTAGTGGACAAAGCAGAGGACGACAGGCAGCCACTGCCAAGTCTCGCGATGTTTCCATCCGTGTGTTTTGTTTGGACTAGCCGGGAAGCTTTAGCATGGCAGCCACTAAAGCATCCAAAGAACAGAAATATGACAGGCAGCTGAGGTAAATAAAACGGCAAATGATACGTAGAGGCTAAAATAAATCAGCACTGTTATTTAAATCTCACTGGTGCAGAATGGGCATGCATAGATAGCTAGCGTTAGACCTGTTTAGCCAGCTAGCTATTGGAAACATTACCATTCAAAGTAATCTAATGTGATATTTGATTGTAAGGTGTGTTGTATAAGTTTTGTATGTATAGAGTACACCCTGTATAGAGTATGGAGTACACCCTGTATAGAGTATAGAGTACACCCTGTATAGAGTATAGAGTACACCCTGTATAGAGTACACCCTGTATAGAGTATAGAGTACACCCTGTATAGAGTACACCCTGTATAGAGTATAGAGTACACCCTGTATAGAGTACACCCTGTATAGAGTACACCCTGTATAGAGTACACACCTGTATAGAGTACACCCTGTATAGAGTATAGAGTACACCCTGTATAGAGTACACCCTGTATAGAGTACACCCTGTATAGAGTACACACCTGTATAGAGTACACCCTGTATAGAGTACACCCTGTATAGAGTACACCCTGTATAGAGTATAGAGTACACCCTGTATAGAGTACACCCTGTATAGAGTATAGAGTACA
>OMKP01079632.1:0-10564 GCA_900302375.1 Bathygadus melanobranchus
AATAATCACATGCATCTCTGATGATTCATTAAACTGAAGTATTAAAGGGAAGAATCTTCCACTAATGCAGCCTTGTGCTTCTCGTCGAATCCTCACTTGTTTTGCAGGGCTATAGGCAACTCTTAGTCTGACTCTTAGACTAGTCTCCTTATATATATATATATATATATATATATATAGAGAGAGAGAGAGAGAGAGAGAGAAACATACATTTACATTTACATTTAGAGCATTTGGAAGACGCTTTTATCCAAAGCGACTTACAAAAAAGTAACACATTTGTCGAAAGAGGGAGACAACAATATATCGCTGAAGGTAGACTGCAATTAGAATAGATACACAGAGAGAGACAGACAGACAGAGAGAGAGAGACATGGGAACACATTCAGTCTATGCCAACAGCAGGGATATGGTTTGGCTTCCAGACGCGGTGCACATCTAAATGACCATTGCCAACCTCGTTAAAGCCGGCCTCTTGCTAATGTGATGAAACCTTTAGTGACAGGAGCTGCTAGCTGCTAGAGTACCGCTGGGCACCAAGCCGTGCCCTTGTCAAAGGCAAAGACATATCGTAAAGCGAGATGCGTGTATGAGGAGAGGAAGACAGAGACCACAGACAGAGAGGAAGAGGGTTGAGGATCTGCTGAAGGCCTGTTTCTAGGCAGCCCATGTCAGCAGAAAAAAATGTTGCATAACAGCCTGGAAGCAGAAACACAACATACTACCCATCTGTGAATGTATTGTTTTGAACATTATCTGTGAGTATCTATAACAAAGCAGTTGAGAAAGAACAACAGTTTAACTTGTGGAACAACATTTCTAATTAAAAAGATCGCAGAGACATGTTACTACTCCGCCAGTTGTACTGTAAAGAAACACAGAAGATTAACTAGCGCCCTCTGCTGGTAATAAACAAGGTGACTGTGACGGTTAACTCCTCCAAAGGACACAAATCCGTTTAGGTTGGAGACTCGGTAGCCTTTTATGTAGACTGAGTAATCAGCTGTGCAGTTGAATTAAGGAACCTAATTAAGTCCCGAGTATCTCACATGCTAGTCATCTAACATCCATTTGGAAAACATCGGTCAAAACAGACATCAACAATAACTTCTAAAGGGCGACAGTAGCTCAGGGGGTAGAGCGGTTGTCTGGCAACCGGAAGGTTGCTGGTTCGATCCCGGGCTCCACCTAGCTAATTGTCGAGGTGTCCCTGAGCAAGACACCTAACCCTAACCCTGACCAGCTGGTTGTTACCTTGCATGATTGACACCGCCGTCGGTGTATGAATGGGTGAATGTTTTACAAATGTAAAAGCGCTATATAAATGCAGTCCAATTACCATTCTCCTTCTGGTAACGGTAACGACGATTTACCCAACATTCATGTACAAAGGATCACTGAAAGACGACTTGTAATAGAATAAATACCATTAACACAATATAAACAATGAACATTACACAATATATAGCCTATAAAAAAAGATCTATCTTCAACCAAACCCTATCCCAGATGAGTTGTTTTAAAGAGTTTAACACCATTTAATTCTCAGAGTACTAGAAACACTTCACAACTTTCTGTAAAACTTGTCTTGCTCTCACATATTCCACATCCGTGTTAAAAGCTAAAGTAAATACTCTAAAATGAATAAGAGTCACCCAACATCCCATACTTAAAGAAGATAACACTTTATTTAACATTCATGACAACAAGTGCATGATTTGGAGAAGATATTTAGAGAGTCTAAGGAGAGAAGTGCTTAGTGAGCCTCTCGCTGGGCTGACGGTCTCCAGCGTGTTTACAAACAGTTGGTAGTTGAATCTCCTTCGACGACGGGGTCAAAGTTTGTTTCAGAACAAATAAACGTCAAAATGAAAGCAGACGAACAGCTCGACCTCCTGTGAAAACACATTCTACCTATCTATCTAAGTCATTGGCAGTGGCGTTCCCGGGTCAATATTAGCATTCAGTGTAAATCTGGTTGGGTTTTCCAAGTAGAAGCCGGTGGTCTACAGCTGGAAGGTGGCTGACGTCTGGGACATGGCGTTGTAGACAAACGTGTTGTTGAACGGGACAAACTGATGACTGACGATCTTGATCACTTCCTGGGCCGCCGCCCCTGAAACAAGCAACAACATCCACAGAAGAAATAAACAACTTGTTGACACTCCAACATACTGGTCATATAAATGTGGACATCTTACCGCCCAGAAAAGCAGCGACGCTGTGGGGCTCGGCAGCACCATAACGACAGCTTTAGAGAGAGAGGATACAAACAAGTCAATTGAAGACTTTGTCTAAACAACAGTTACCAGTAGTACATAGGGGGCAGGATCGTGTTCAACCGACAGCCCAAAGGGTCTCGGTTCGATCCCCAGTGTCCGCAGCCTACTTGTCGGCATCCTAGATCAAGATGCCCCCTAACCCCTACCTGCTGCTTGATTCTTAATTCATCTGAATTCACTCTCAAGTCACTTTGGATGAAAGTATGTGATGAATGAATAGCAAATAGAAATACATAACATAATAATATGTAATATATAATACAATAACAATCCAAGCATCTTGTAGCTTGTACTAACTACTATAACTATAGTTGCACTAAAGCTACAGGTGTAGTTCAGATTAGCAAGGTGGCCTGGTGTTGCCGTGGTGACTCACAACTCGTGGATGTAGTCGTCTTTGATGTTGACGTTGAGGTTGTACTCCTGGAGCAGTGCGGTCACACACAGCTTCAGCTTAATGATGTCCTCATCCACTTGGTAGTTATACACTCCTAGGAACACACACAGCAACAGTTATACACCCCGTGCGTGCGTGCGTGCGTGTGTGTGTGCGTGCGTGCGTGCGTGCTGCTGTGTTTGGCATGGTCCAGCCACAGGGTCTGTGGGAGTGTTTGGTTCTGGTGTTCTGGTGCCCCTGTACAGAGTCCGGGTGGTGGTCTCACCTGGGTAGCGTGAGTACTGCAGGTAGAAGCGGTCCACAGAGCGAAGCATCAGATACAGAACCATCTCACTGTCTGGACGGTCCATACAGGAGGCTGAGGACAGAAACTCACCATGCTTACAAGCTGTGTTCTGTGTTCATAGAACAGAATCACACCCCGTGACATGACGACCACTAACACACGGAAAATGTTGCATCTGCATATAACGCATTTTAAAAACTCCTTCATTCCCACTGCCATTAATATCAACAACTAAATATGACTGACAGTCTGTACACCTGCACTACAGCCTGGTGCTATGGGGGGCATTAGGGGGTCTGGCCTGCCATGCCAGACCCATGTGGCCCAGTTACAGTTCTGACGCTTGCACAGGCTTCGCTCTCATTAGTGTTGACTTTAGTGACACCTTGTGGTTAAATAAGAACCTGCAACCGTAGACTAAACGTGACCGTAGACCGTTTTATATGCTCTACTATGGTTACTATTGTACACTATACTATGAGGTTGGGTGAAAAGGCAATACGTAACAATATGATGAGGTTATTAATTCATTATAATCAGCCAGTCGTCTGTGGTGAGGATTGCGTACCAGGTCATCCCATGCTTCATATCTAGTAAATAAATAATAATAATAATAATAATAAATAGAGACACCACGTGACTCACTGATTTCGTCTTTGTTCACAGAGTCGACCGTGTATTCGTCAGCCAGCGACCTGCAGCGCACCACCCTCAGGAAGGCTGCGTTCTTACCTGGAAGTGTAAAACAAACGCACACGAGCAGGTTGAGCACAGCACGTGGTCAGATGTTCCACAGTACAGCACGTGGTCAGATGTTCCACAGTACAGCACGTGGTCAGATGTTCCACAGTACAGCACGTGGTCAGATGTTCCACAGTACAGCACGTGGTCAGATGTTCCACAGTACAGCACGTGGTCAGATGTTCCACAGTACAGCATGTGGTCAGATGTTCCACATGTTCCATACGGCCGCAGTAATACAGATTCTGATTGAGGGGATCTCAGGGGAAATGGTTTCTGTTACATTGGCTCAGCCCAAGACAATATAAAAACAAGAAATGCAAGTCAAAAATATAAAACATAAATAGAATGGTATTAGGCAATAAAGATCTAAAAAAAACTGATAGAAAAGATGGACGTAACGTGGCATCCGATTGGTTACTTTAAGGTTCCTAATTACAAAGACAACAGTGAATTCGCTTGTTCTGTCTGACAAACAAAAGCATGAGAGCCAAACACATCATTGTTGCTAGGAGACTCCAGGTCATCTTCAGCAGTGTGTTAATGTAGTGGTGACATGGTGGGACAGACAGTTAGTTAGATGAAAGACAATCAATGGCCTTTCTAGCAACGCTGATGCTAATCAGAGTGGATGGTGACAGTAATGCCTCTCTAATGCCTCTCCAACACTAATGCTAATGAGCAGTGCATGTTAATTGGCTAACGAAGTTCTCTACTTACAAAAGAGTTTGATGTCCTCCTCTGAGATGCTCTCGGGTGTCTGGAAGAGAAAAGGGGAGTATAGGCTCCCAATTAGAATGAAAACTAAATCAATATTACTGTGAAGATGTAACAAAAGATTTACCAGCATTTAAAATATGAATAGTGGATTAACATCCGATACATGCTCTCTCACAATATGAACAGCCCAGTATTATAACACCACCTAGTGGACACAATGTTGACCAATATACCAATACTGTCAGCATTCATATACTGTGGAGTAACAGAGTATTGTGTAGTTCATATAGTATGAGCATTGTGTACTACCAGAGTATGAGTATTGTGTAGTTAATATAGTATGAGTATTGTGTAGTACAAGAGTATGAGTATTGTGTAGTACCAGAGTATGAGTATTGTGTAGTTAATATAGTATGAGTATTGTGTAGTACCAGAGTATGAGTATTGTGTAGTACCAGAGTATGAGTATTGTGTAGTACTATAGTATATATATATATATATAGTAGTATTGAGTGAGTGACAGTATAGTGTTATATAGAGGTGGATCAGGGTGTGATCCAGTACCTTCCCAGTCTCCTGCAGGAGAGCTTCCACATGTTTGGCCACAGCAGCAGCGTCCTGCATGGCCTTGTCCCGGTACCTGGACCCAGGAACCATCAGAACCACCAACACAGAAACACACAGTCCCCAAACACACCATCGCACCAATCAGTTCCTCCACCCAGCGCTGAGAACCAAAGATGTCCGCGAGGTGAATAAGGCCCATTCCCACCCGACCTATGACCTTCATCTCTAGAGCTAACCCCCTCACCTACAGTATGACCACTCCCCCTTCATCTCTAGAGCTAACCCCCTCACCTACAGTATGACCACTCCCCCTTCATCTCTAGAGCTAACCCCTTCACCTACAGTATGACCACTCCCCCTTCATCTACAACCCCTCACCTATAGCCACACCCAATTCCACCTACGACCACCCCCGCTCGCTGATAACCACTCCCACTTCTGTATCATCCACTCACACATTTTGCAGCTTGATGAACCTCTGGGAGTCTGCGATCATGTCTGGGATGGTTCCTCTGGCGGGAAGGCAGCCCTTTCCTTCATGTTGGACAAAGTCCTTCACCGCCCTCAGCATCACCCAGAACGACGGGCTCTGGAATCAATAGTTTGATTGATGGATCAATACATAAGTGCTTGTTGCTTCATTCAGTCCTGTCATCCTGACAGGGGAAGACCTACAGAAGATGGACAGACTCACCTGAGACGTGATGTTGGTACAGCGGTCGTTGTTGAACAGATCCTCCACTGAGCTGGGAACCTGCAAGAACAACAGTGTTATTATTAAACAAAAGAATTATGTGTAGGTACATGATGGTGTACAACACAGGGTGATTCGGTCAGAAGTTCGGAGTTAAGATAAGATGGACTTTATTAATTCCAAACGGGAAAACATCAGGCTAAGTAATGTAGTTACAGGGCTGTATAAAGACAGAGTAGGCAGGGTATCTGGGTAATGTAGTTCGATGGCTGTTGTATACAGAGGCTATATGGTACCTTGGTAGGATTTAAAGCCGTGTTGACGTTCTTCACGGCCTCTTCAAAGTTCTCCTCATCCTCTGGAACGCCGTTCTCCTTCTTTAAGATTCCTGAGGGGAAAAGTAGAAATATTACTGCCACACCTGGTCATATGTAAATAATAAATACAATTACTCCCAATGAATAAGCGTCGTTCTAGTTGTCGTGTTTCAGCCCTACCTCCTCGGATCATTTGTCTGAAGGCTTCCTTCTCCTTGTAGTTTTTGGGTGGCAGCCCGTCATGCTACGAGGATCAAAACAAACCAAACCAGACACATTTACATTTACATTTAGAGCATTTGGCAGACGCTTTCATCCAATGCGACTTACAAAAAGTAACACATTTGTCGAAAGAGGGAGACATTACCCATTACACATCTAAACATGATATGAAACGCCTATCATACAGACACACTGTCAGACCAAATACATTATCGATCCTTCCCAGCCCCTCTCTGGGCTGGTCTGCTCCTACCTCTGTGAGCCACGTCTCCAGGAACTTGGCGATGATGATGATCCAGGGGGTGTGGCTATGGTCCTGCACACACAGGGAGAACATCAGATACAACCCATCGCATACAGACCATCACAAACAGTCTACAACCCATCACAAACAGTCTACAACCCATCACATATAGACCATCACAAACAGTCTACAACCCATCACATACAGAGCATCACAAACAGTCTACAACCCATCACATACAGACCATCACAAACAGTCTACAACCCATCACATACAGACCATCACAACATACACAATCTACACGCATCAGAACACACACAGGGACAGAATAAATAAATTAATAATGAAGAAAATAACATGTCTTTATTAGGGCTGTCAAATGTAACATGCCAACAACGCGTTGACACATTAACGCAGGTGTACACCGCGTGGGGCAAAGGATTATGGGACGGCTCCCGTGCGGGCGGGGGCGTGGCTCGGTCAGGCGTTGTGTTCTCGTGCATGACAATTTTAAAACACAAACAAAGTCACCCACAGCTGAAAACATGTCTGTCTTTTTGGACTGAACTGCAAATCTATTGGTTGGCACGTTACATCATGAGGTGCGTGTCATGTGGTCGGCCGTTTGCCATGTTATGATGTGATATTGTTTAAATGCCAAACGCATTAGCAAAAGCACCTGAACTCAGACGTCATTAAGGAGCAGGTAGGGGGTTAGGGCATCTTGTTCTAGGAGT
Organism: Bathygadus melanobranchus; assembly: GCA_900302375.1. Lineage (NCBI taxonomy): Eukaryota > Metazoa > Chordata > Actinopteri > Gadiformes > Macrouridae > Bathygadus > Bathygadus melanobranchus. Next base: position 7,208 of record OMKP01079632.1, read on the forward strand.
CCTACAGGTAGACGGTGACAGTCGGACATTACAACCTCTACACTAACCCCATTAGAATCACACTTGCAACAGTCCGTGGTATTTTCCAGTCTTAAGACAAGCAAATGTACGACACAAACACACACACACAGATATACACACAAACACACACAGACATACATACACACAAACACACATACACCCAGATACAAGCACCTTGTGGTCCATGTTGTCCAGCTGGTATGACTGGATGTGGGCGCTGAGCTCAGAGAAGGGCCGGTCCAACCGGAGATCCTCCAGGGCGTTGTCTGGATGAGACTCTATCACTGGTGGCACAGAAACACGGTCAACACCTTTATATATCAGAATACATACAGGTTCTCATAGAGGTTGTCTGGGTGAGACTATCACTGTTGGTCAACATAATATACTTACACATCTGCAACTTCATCAACATATATAGTTATAGAGTTATGTATCATAACTACATATCTGAGGTGTATATATACGGGTTATCGAGTAGACTGAGAAAATAGAACATTAACCTTTAAATATATCAAACAGAAATACTACAAACAGGTTCTAAAACCAAAGACAGATACTATCTTCTGAAAGAGCCATATTTTATTAGCCTTGTGAGACCATTCTGAACAAAACATTACAAATTATAGGACCAATCAGAGCGAGGGGGAGGGACTTTCAGTTTATGTCAAAGCATGGAGCTCCACTGCAGAATTTTATATATATTTGATATATTAGTTTTATTATATATAGTGATTCACTTGTTCTATATTTAACTTAAGTTAGCTCTGATAGAGCTGACTGGAACATATGTGTTTTCACACCTGATTACAGACCTTCAAATGACAATGAAACTAAAACTAATTGACTTCATATGGAACTTGTTGGCTGAGGAGTCTCCAGATGTCTCCAGGTGTCTCCAGGTATCCCCTCACCTGTATGTTCCTTGACCACGAGCCTCATGTAGCCGATGAGGCCGTAGGTCCGACAGACCAGGAAGGGAACGCCGGCGGTCCACAAAACGGAGCCCAGCCTCTGTAGTGTGCTGACACCCAGGGGAGACACAACACAGGCTGGGTCAGTAGTCATGACAGTCTGACAGCAGCGTTATCACCACATTCAGGTCCAGACCTACAAATTGGGACTTGGAAACCCTGCCGTGGTGTCAGTACCTTTCTGGAAGCTGAACCCCGATAACGATGGAGAACCTGAGGAAGAACTCTGGGTCGTTGTCCAGCAGCTGCTCTGCACTCTGGAGAAGACAGTAACAGATTAGTCTGTTCTGTTCAATTCTCTCTTTAAAGTAATATAGTACTTCATCTGGCTTGTGTCTACTACTCTATCACTATGTACAGTGTTGTAGTAAAGTGTATTGCTAGGTGTTATGTAGGTAACAATGTTGCAGGATTCAAATTGTTGGATGTTTCTTCCACATCACACGCACGCACTTCCACACATACATCCCCACATGCAAATATGTGTTGGTGCCCACTCTCCGTCTCTACATGTAAACCAATGTTAGAATTCATCAAAAGATTATTATTGGTCCAGAAGGATCTGTATTAAGGCCCACCAAAACAGTTAACCCTCGGCTCTCTAGTGGCTTTTAAAATATGTTTCAGAAAGTAAATGTACTTCTTCAACAAAGTTTCCGGAGACATCGCTGTTCAGCTCCTGGAGCAGCTCAGTTGTAGCCTGGGCCCGGTTCTGTAACATAATAAAACATGAATCGTAAATAAAACATAATCGAGTTCTTTACCACATATCTGTCACAATGTGAACTTAAGGTGTAAATCATTGCATCTAAACAAAACGAGATCGAGTGGAGCTAGTGTTTTGATGAAAGGACCTCATTGGTTAAAACTGAAAGTGTATTTAAATGACAAACACCGGTTAAACAGCAGCAGTAATGTGATGACCTTGCCACATGCTAAAGGAACCACCTGTTTTATCCTGGAAGAGAACGCTAAAACGAGCCAATCACAAACATTTATCCATTAAAGGGTAAGAAGAGATCAGAACATCTGATCACACTGGGTCATCTGCTTTCAATGCTAATTTTCCTGTGCCCAAACTGCGGTTTGGTGATGGAAAACTGGGATTAGATTGTGGGTTGAGACTGCATTCCATATCCCTGGTGGGTCTGATTATCACTGCTGCTATGTGATCCTACCGAGTGCTTTGAAGGATGAGGTGGCTAACACTCATACAAGTGTACTGCAGGTCACAAACAGGTTTCAGAGGTTTGGAAGAGAGAGAAAGACAATTTGTGTGCAACTTGTCCTTATATTTAGACGTATGTTGACATACCCGTCCTATGCTGTTTTGGCTGAGGAAAAAGCTGTAAGACAAAGACAGACGTCAGACCGGGTCAGACACATTTCATCTCATTAAATGGGAATCAGTCCACAAATAAAACGGGATTCTCATCATAGTCCTCACTTGTGTCCCACATCTTCTCCGGAGACTGTGTTGCCGTCTATGATGGTAAAAGCTCCTATTCCTTAAATTCACAATTTAAAACAGAAACCAATTTAGATTAGACCAATGTCTGTACGATTTGGGGAGAACTGTTGTAATGCTTTGGTCACCTGGAAGAACAAGGTTTTTGAGGATCTCTGTCCCTGATGCAGTGGCGTTGATGACACACACATGGGCGTTCTCCAGATCCTCCTGTCCATGGTCACCCCACAGTCTGCAGGCAGGGTAGCACCTCAGTACATATCACAACTAAACACTGCACACATGTCTACTGACAGAGTATTAGTGGGGTGTACTCTATACTCTATATAGGGTGTACTCTATACTCTATAGAGGGGTGTACTCTATAGAGGGGTGTACTCTATACTCTATACAGGTGTGTACTCTATACAGGGGTGCACTCTATACTCTATACAGGTGTGCACTCTATACTCTATACAGGTGTGCACTCTATACTCTATACAGGTGTGCACTCTATACTCTATACAGGTGTGTACTCTATACTCTATACAGGTGTGTACTCTATACTCTATACAGGTGTGTACTCTATACAGGTGTGTACTCTATACAGGTGTGTACTCTATACTCTATACAGGTGTGTACTCTATAATCTATACAGGTGTGTACTCTATACAGGGTGTACTCTATACTCTATACAGGTGTGTACTCTATACTCTATACAGGTGTGTACTCTATACTCTATACAGGGTGTACTCTATACTCTATACAGGTGTGTACTCTATACTCTATACAGGGCGTACTCTATACTCTATACAGGTGTGTACTCTATACTCTATGCAGTGTGTACTCTATACTCTATACAGGGTGTACTCTATACAGGGTGTACTCTATACTCTATACAGGGTGTACTCTATA
>OMKP01079633.1:0-24218 GCA_900302375.1 Bathygadus melanobranchus
AACCAAGATTGACACTTCATTTCAGAAATCAATATTTACAATTTACTTCTTTCAAAGTTCATTCTGGGAGAAGATTCCATATTATCCTTTCCAAATAAGCTGATCATATCTCCTCCTAGCGCTGGAATAGGTTTGCCCAAAATGTGAATTTTTTTTTTTTTGGGAGAGGGGGATTCGGGAAAAAAGGAAAAAAGAAATCAATGTTGCCATTGTGGGCTTTAATCTGCCCTTTGATGACAGTAAATCTTTATCTTTTTATAGGCAAACGGCTGTGGGCCGCTGACACCATTTCCTCCCAGAACAAAGCCCCCTCGCCCCGCATGGACTTGGGTAGATACATGGGGCCCTAATGTGGCTGGACATGCCACCGATGGGTCATTAATCAAGACACTGTGACAGCCACCTCTTCCCCAATCCAGGCCGGGCTTCAACCCCCAGACAAGCCCACTCAACTCTGTACCCACAGGAGGCAGCCAGGGGGGAGCAGGGAGAACACAGCCTCAGATATCAGATATGGACGGAATGGGCACAGGGAAGACAGGAGGCACAAAAGTACAGGACAGAACCTTTTGGTCTGATTGGGAACAGTAATGATGGGTCTCACCTGCAGGACGGGGGACTGAATGAGTTGGACGGAAGACTGCTTGAGATTTGAATAATTCCTGTTTGGTGATTTGTGTGGTTGCAAAGCAAGTTGTGCTTTGAAGTGTTATATTTTATAATGGAGGTCAATGGGAGGACTTCAACTCCCCCTGTTTGAGCTAGGCCCCGCCCACTATCCATTCTCTTTAACTGTGTTCTCGCTGACTTCTGGTAGACAGACTTATTTTTTCATTTAGGGGTGGGGCTATATTGCTGTTCAGGCTGTCACTCTCTTCCACAAGCCACTCCCATTTGCAGATTTAGGGATTTAGGGGGGTGTAGCCAAAATGTATGATTGACACATGGTAACCATGGTAACAAAATGGCCAATATCAGGTACCTGGCGCAATGCTATTTACATCTGATCTTACGTTTGGTGCATTTAAGTTGAGATTTGGACCAGGACCAATCCATACAATTTCTATGTAACCCACTACATCACTTTTCATCTAAAATAAGTTGTTTTAAGCTTTAGTTTTCCTTTGAAGGTGCTATGTAACAATGAGCATTTAAAATGTGTACCGCAGAAGCTCACGCGTGTTGCCAGGTTGAGGACACGGACGAGCCAAACGCAACGTTATATGAGACGAGCGCAAGTATTCTATTGTGACAATGACAAGCGACGACGAGTCCTACACTGTAAGTTGATCAGCTAATGTATAGGTTTGCAATCTATTTCTTGTTTGCAAATTATATGTTGGCTTTTTAGAACTGTCAATGTTGGCTAGATGCATGGCTATGTTTACAGTCACACACATATAGCCTAATGTTAGTGGTATGTTTAGCTAGCTAATCTTTGCTTATTTTCTCTTCATCTCATAGACTTCTATTGAGCCCTGGTAGTCACCCCCACTCTAGAAAACAGTAGGTCTTTTTTCTCATTCTCTATCTTTTCTCATTCTCACGCTATTCTTGTTCTAGTCTTTTTTCTTGATTTTCTCGTCCATCTTTTTCTCACGTTTTCTCTTTCTCCATATTAATTCTCTCTTCTCAGCTTTTTCTTGATTATTTCGTTCTTTCCATCTTTTAAAAATGTTCCGGTTTCAGGCCATGTTCAACTCGCTTTTCGAACCTTGCCACCACGTGATCGATGACGTGAGAAAACCAAAGGTTTATGGCTACGACATGCAGCGTTCTGCAACCTTTCATGGATATATTGGAATCCCTGCAACATGTGCAATTCGAGAGAGTCTGTCTCATTAAATTGTCTCCGACAATCAGCAGTGTCCAACATCTAACTATAATGGAAGGAGTCTCCGTATGTACTGTATGTCTGTAATTCGATTTTCTCAACAACCGTTCATCCAATCGACTTCACACTTGGCGGGTGTGTTGCAGAGGACCAAGGAAGTGGAGTGTCGAGTGTGAAGTTGTTTGGGTGAGAGGTTCTCTAAAAGGCTGCAAGCAACGACACTGGAGGCCACACAGTCGGTCCATTTCGGGCACATTCTGAACTGGCACATTACTCGTTTCTATACAAACAATATTTTTTGTGCCCTGAAATCTTCATGCCACCTTGCTAGATGTGTACTATTACAGTGAATGACTTGTCAGAGAGAAGACATTTTATTGTCTGGTTGACTAATTATACCACAATAAATGACATTGCCATTGGGTTTTGGACAGGTCAACATGAAAATCGCCTATTTTTAATGCAATACCAACTTCTGCCAGCAGATACCAGGGCTGAGCAACCGGTTTTGAAACTGTTGGACCAGTTGAGGTGTCCCTCAACACTTTACCAAAGTTTACCAAAGTGTTGAGGGATGTATGAATGGGTGAATGTGAGGCAATGTAAAGCGCTTTGGATTAAAGTGTTATATAAGTACAATCCATTTACCATTTACCATGTAGAGCAACATTGGCGGGACTTAAACCTAGGTCTCCTGAGCAGATAACCAACAGCCCTCACCACTGCATCACCAAGACACCAACAATGATCTGATCTGAGTTTATAATTGATATTGTAATTCACATGACGTTTCCAAAGCTTAGGTGTCGATGGAGAGATGTCTATGCAGAACTTAGGTATCCACTGATAACCAACAGCTATACTGTTGCACCACTGAGACACCGGCTATGATCTGGTCGGAGGATATAATTGACATTACAATTGACATGACAACATTTTATTTTCAAAATGTTCTTAGGTTTCGGGTGCCCTCTGCAGGACTTGAACACAGGCCTCCAGAGCTGATAACTAGCCCTCACCGCTGCGCCACCGAGACAAAAGCTACGATACGAGGTTAGAATTGGCATTACAATTCACATGAACACAAGGTCTTGTATTGACCCTAACACTAAAAAACATTTGTAAAACGTGAGTCCAAAGTGCTGCTTATTTTTGACCTTGTGACACAACAACAAGCTCCCCGGCCTTAATCACCCCCATCGTCCTCGGCCTCTGTCGGGTGCCTCTCGCTAGATGTGTCTCCGAACCCATAGGAAAGCGATAAGAACAATCATTAAGACAGATCATCACAAGGCAAACCCTTACAGCTACGACCTGATGTCGTTAGGAGAGAAATAACCAATCACAACTTTGGCTCCGCTGAAAACCATAACGTGATTTGCAGCCAAGTTAGATCGCGGTGGGCATGTGCGTTATCCAATTCCCCGTTGTTCCCCTGCCGTCGAACTGATGTTCTAAATCATCTTATAGGGAACGGCTAATGCGGTTTCCATCGATCACCGGTTTGACGGTAAACCCTTTTCTTTATGCGTCTGTCACACGCTTGGGGATAGCAGGAGGATCATGTATATACACCCCACTTCTCTCCAATAAAGCTGAATATGCAAGCAAATAAATAAATAAAGGACAGCCTTCGGTAGCTGCGGAGAAGTCTCCCATCCTGGCCTGCTCTTCCTGCCGGGCCTGGCGATACTCCATTAAAGACCTAAGTTCACCTTAGGCCCCGGTGAATAAAATAAAACACTTATTGACTGGCTAAAATGAAATAATCTATGATGCATGAACAAGCCCTAAATGAAATAATAATGTCTTTAGCGGTGGAGAAGGGATTGGCGGTACAGTAATTGAGCAGATTTATTTCCAGCCGTGGGTGGGGTACGAGGGTGACCACGGGTGGTAGGCTGCTGAAAACCACCCTGCTATTTGATTTAATCTCATATCGCTGGAATTATTGGCTGGTAATCCATTGTTAAACATCATTTAGAGTGATGGATGGAGCCCCCCCCACCCCACGTAATCAATTCATATCTCATTAGAGTGTATTATTTATGATTCTCATAATGCCCCCCGCGAGGACAGGGCTGGGGGTCCGGGCCTCAGCTGTAGCTGAAATTCATTGAGACATACTGTAGGTTATGACTTCATAACTGCGTGAATACAAATGATTTGTCTAGCGTTATTGATTCGTCTCAGGCCATTCCAGAAAATAATAGAGACAGCACGCGATTTGCACGCCTACGTGTGTGTGTGTGTGTGTGTGTGTGTGTGTGTATGTACTGAATCATCTCTGAATCGTATAAGACCAAATAGACATAAAGAGCAGTAAAGAGAGGGAAAGAAATGTAACATTTCAAGCCATGGAAACGGCTTCCTGGTGTGAAACGCACATTGCAACTAAAGCCAGTTTAATGCCATATAGTTTATGCCACATAACCTGTTTTATATATAATTATAGTGTGGTTTCGTGTATATTGTCGTTGTGTTTCTTTGAGCGTCTCTCTAAGGGGATGATAACCAAGTAAAGCTACTCGGTTGTATGTGGAGCTGCTATTACATTATTGGTGAATGTCACCATTTAAAAAAAAATGCCAGTGTTTGTTTTTTCCTCTGTATCTTTTTAAGCTAGTTAGATGGCAATCTCTATTACATTGTTCCAGAGTATAGTCCATAAGACCGGCCCAGAGGACAGTAAAACATAAGAAGGCAAACAGTTAGCAGTGGGATTTCTCTCCAATCCTCTATGAAAGGAAAAGGCCTTGTGAGGACTTATGTGTGAGATGTGTGATCAATATCCTGGACAGAAGGCGACGGCTCTGCTGCTGGAGCTCTCCATCAGTTCAGTGAGCCAGTACAGAAAAGGAAAAGTGTCATATTGTGATCTTTATCCAGTAATCGTGCTGACCTCCTGTAAAGTAATATATGTGTCCATTTGTCTGCTCGAGGGGGTCCACTCCACCACCACCACCAGCCTCTCTCTCTCTCTCTCTCTCTCTCTCTCTCTCTTAGCTACAATGACCCAGCCAATAGTCTCTATTAGCTACAATAGCCTAGCCCACAGCTCTACGGAGTGCTGGTTTTGAATGGGGGAAGCGTATTTGGAGCCGATGAAATACGGATCAAAAGCTAATCAAATAAAGCAAGCATTGTGTCATGTTCAGTTCTAGCTTTCTGTCTTGGGATGTCTTGCCTGTTAGCCGCATGATTGCATGCAAACAATGCTTCTGTCCCTAATTATTGTTCGTTAGTTGAGCAATGATAACATTGCCATTATACCAAAAATGAAATGAATTCAAGGTTTAAGATGATAGCATTCACCCATGGTGTGGTCCAAACCAAGAGCCATTGAAAGGATTATAATTATTTTGTTGTTTCTGGGCACTCAGGCCTGAGAAAGGCAAATCTGGTTCCCACTGTCACATTATTTAGCCTTTTACTGTCAGTTAGACTAATTCCTTCTATTCTACCTGGATGGATTTTTATTTTCCTTGTGTTTTCAGTTTAAACACAGGACCAGCTTTGCACTGCCACATTGGAGGGGGTTCCAGAGGGGAGTATGAGATTGGAACAAACTACTAAAGAAACAACCCACCAGTAGGCCTGAAGCTCTTTATGTGTCTGCTTCAAATTCCTGGATAAATGGGAAGTGGTCATCACAAAAGACAAAGTATGATTTGGGACATACTGGAACCTCTTGAACTAGCCTATCTCTATAATGTCCACTGGTGAAACCCTGAGAAGAGGCATCCAGTTTGAATGACTTATAAACATTATAAAAGAGGAAGCAGTGTGTGTGTGTGTGTGTGTTACTGTTCCTACCACACCATTAATTTTACAAGAATATAAGAAGAGAATTATAACAATTCCTATACATTACACATGTTATTTAATATCCCCTTGTGCCGATCAACAACCAACGGCTGCCCGTTGCACCAGATCTGTGCTCTGTCTTTCAAAGTAGGCCTTGAACAAGCAGGGATAACTCAGATTAACTCAGAGGCATGTTAGCACTCCACCACTACAAGCAACACAATGCAATTCCACCATTGAGGTCCGATGTAGTACGTCCCGATCATTTGTCCCTGAGATTAAAGAATGTAAAGACAAATGTAAAAAGAGGTGCTACAGTAAAGCAGTTTGACAGTCTTTTACTGTGGAGTCTGATTTGACAGGGTGCCTAGTACCCAGTACCCACTATGTCACTCGGTCCCCATAATCACAAGGTACACCGTAATGTACTTAGCCCTTCCAGCCGAGCCTCAGCCAAAGAGAGGCAGTGGTGGACCTCAGAGAGCAGCCCGGACCTGTCTGTCCATCTCTTCATGCAGTTGGATAAAACGGCTGTATGTCCCAGCTACATGGACAGAACAATTAACCCAATGAAACTAATCAGACGACTTGCGATGGACACGGTGGACGTCAGAAATCATCGTAAACTATTGTAATGTTTTTGTTATTTCTTGGGTGTATAAAAAATAACCTCTGCTTCCTGCATCCTATTCTATATATTGTTTTATCACGCCAGTATTTCACTGCACATACAGCTTGAGCATGTGACAAAATGTCTTTGAATCTTGACTAATGAATCCTTAATCCTGAATCTTGAGTCTTGACTAATGAATCTTGAGTATTGAGTCTTGGGTCTTGCCGAATGAATCTTGAGTATTGAATCTTGAATCTTGAATCTTTGAACCTTGAATCTTGAATCTTGAATGTTGCATTGCACTCCCTTTGAACTGCATGCTTATGTCCGCAGGGCAGAGGATGGGCAGGCCTACTAACGGCGGCTCCTGTCAAGACATAGAGTGAGCATACCACCAACAGGTTTCCTAATGCTAACATGCCATCTACTGGAGAAATGTGGTGCAATGCAGTCTGTCTCCGTGTCAAACGGAACGGGTGTAAAAAAACTGTTTGAGAGGGAAACTTTTTTGGTTATTTTGTGTCAAATGTAGTTGTTGCCTGGTTGAAAAATGGGAGTTTTATAATATATGAATGATAAAATGTCCGTTAATTGTTCTATAGCAATAGAGAGGCATCTGCTGAGTTATTCATAAAGGGCCATTACTCCTTATGCATTTTTAATTGGCCAGACATAGCCTTTTTGTCATGATATGGAGGGTTGTAATAAATATTTACGGCCTTAGTTATAAATGGACTGGCCAATTAATAATTTGCCCAGAGGATGGCACATTGAGATGATTAAATTCCATCACTCTAGCATTTTTCAGTAGGACTTTACAAGTGTACATTTCCAATTTGATTATCATAATGTTGGGTTTTTTATAATAGTCTTTATTCGAACATATTATCGGTGTGTGTGTGTGTGTCATTACTACGTTTAGAAAAAGGGTCATGAAGCGGTTTTGCATAAGGATATTTAATTGTATTGCATGAGTGTGGTCAACAACACATTGTCAGAAAATAATTTTGTTGCAGAATTCACGTTGGCAACTTTAGCAAACTGTATTATATTACACTTCACTAACCCTCTCTCACACACACACGCACACACACACGCACACACATGCACACGCACGCACACACGCACACGCTGGCACCCAGGGCTCTGTGTCCTGGTAGATACACTGCCTGCTTCTACCATGTCCTTAATCACATTTGCAGCTGCAATAGCTGACTGTGGTGTGGTGACATCAGACAAGTGATACCAGAGTGTGACTACACAGGAGGGGACGTGTCGGACGTCATGTACAGTCCAGGCTCATATCTCCTACACACGGACACATCCGCACACATGTATACACGCAAGCACACGCACACCGCAGAGAATGGTAAATGGACTGCATTTATATAGCGCTTTTATCCAAAGCGCTTTACATTTGCCTTACATTCACCCATTCATACACCGACGGCGGTGTCAACCATGCAAGGTAACAACCAGCTCGTCGGGAGCAGTTAGGGTTAGGTGTCTTGCTCAGGGACACCTCGACAATTAGCTCGGCGGAGCCGGGGATTGAACCAGCATGCCAGACAACCGCTCTATCCCCTGAGCTACTGTCGTCCAGAGAAGAAATAGTCAAGTATGCAGAACATGAAGTTGTATGCATAAGCTGCGTGCGTGAGTTACATGAAGTTGGCATCGCGCATAGCTCCTTCCACACAGTGAGTGAGCAGAACATGTCTTGTGAACTTCCATCACGAGGTAAATAGGACATCTCCTTAGTTAATAGAAGGGCCCTGTTATTTCATGGAAACCATTTTCTTTTGGAGCGTTGGTGATTGAATTTCCAGATGGACGTCTTCTATTCTCTGAGACACCTGTCTCTTATCTCTTTCTTATCTGTGCGGATCGAAGCACTCTTGAATTACCTATCCATACAATGTCATTGGTTTGTCCCACAAGATGCCGTAACTCGACCTTGAAATCAGAGCCAGAGAAAATAAATAAATTAAAGCCTCATCAAAAATGCTGCTCTCCTTTTGGACGGCTGTCACAGAGGAGGGATGATCCCTCCTGATTTGATTTTGTTTCCAAACCACATGATGCATTCGGACAATTAAAATTTCAACAAGCCATCCGCTGATAGCCTGCGACCGAGTGCCTCCCGGCCGGCCTGTGGTTTTGGGTTTCTTTGCGGTCCTGCCGACACTCTGAGGCCAGGTTATTTGTATTGGCCCACTGCCATGTCTGGGCAGAAGCTGTGTTTCTCTGGGTGTGTGTCTGGAACTGCGTGGCAGCAAGGTCAAAAGTGCTCAAAGACCAGCGAGGAGAGCTGTGCGACTTTAACGAAGAGTCAGTGTGCCCATGTGTGCTGTGCCATCCAGTTGGAAGTTAGTAATACGCACAGTGTCACCAATACTGCACTCTTTGGTGTGTGCTGAGCACTACATAGGCCTCGTTTAGGGCTCACACAGACATGTTAGCCTTGTCAGCCCGGTCTGTGCAAAATGAGTTGTAACGATCCAGAGCAGCTTCAGCCCTCGACAAAAAAAACCCGTCGGAGGATTTACAATGTATAGTCGAACAACTGACTGTTAAAGGACAAAAAGTAAACACCTTTTAATGTTATTATTCCTTTTATTTCATTTAGCAAGCAAGTGTGGCGTGGCGCTCGGCGATAAAAGCGAATGAAAACGAAAATGTGATTAAGACGTAGTCATCAACTATAATCTGGCCGCCGCGACGCAGCAAGACTGCGGGCGGAGGCTGCGCTCGGCGCAGAGAGGGAACCCACTCCAGCGTCGGCGGGCCCCCTTCGGTTGACCACATATTGCGGCGCGTCGGTGCATGACAAGCCTTCGCCAGCAGCGTCTGTCCACGGTGAGAGTGACAGCAGTGATGATGTCATCAAAAACAAGCCCTGCAAGAATGTGCTGGGAGAAGATGCCTTGCTCGAGGGCGGATTGGCGATTTAGGGAGCAGTGGAGCATGGCAGCCTCACTACGGGCATTGTATAATTCTAAGAAACATGGCAGAAGGGACATGATTTAAGTTAACTAAAAAAGGACTAAAAGTATATGGCTTTAGTTTAACTTAATAATGAAACACACAAATGGTGTTCTATACCTTCTGGCTTGCTATGTGTTTTTTGTGTTTTCTTGACACACTTCAGTGGGTTTCTCCTGAATTTTAATCGAAAGTGCACTCTACAAAAGCAACTTAATGGGAAATAACTAAATGAGCACATGTCCTTATGCCATTAAAAAACGGCATTTTCTTACAGTTTGTTCATAGGCCAACACAAGCAATATACTGTAAATACGCTTATATTTGCTGCATCTATTTGTGTTATATATTAATTTATATTTATTAGAACATTTTTGTATCATCTATTTGTTAATTTAATTAGTCGTGGCTGGCATCAAAACATATGTGTGGATAAGCATTGTGTTAGGAGTCCTCTAAATAGCCTATGGCTCCATGTGTTCCATTTTAGTGACAACACTGCCATCAAGTGGCCGAAAGCTAATATTACAGATGCTTCTTTCTTTCAATGGATTTATATGTTTATTGATTATTTCAGTGTTTTCAACTGAAGTGATACCACATTTTTCTGAATTGTGTCACATCAACATAGGCTATAGACAACGCATTATGAATGTAAAATGAATATGCAGGGCTGTTTTATTTTTAATTACTTCAAAACATATCACCCGCCATGTATACAGGTGTAATATGTTCATCTTGAAGTGGAAGTGGGTGTAGAGTCCGAACAGATGGGTGCTCCGTTCAGCAGAGAAACAGTTGCTTTTGTGTAATGAACAAATTCACAGTCACAGTGCAGACTGATTAGAACGCGTTGCTAATCAACTAACAAAGTTCAGGTTGGTTGTTGATTAATAGTGTTGATTGGCGCTGTTGATTAGCGCTAAAAATTATTCTGTCCTATCCGCTATATTTGAGAAGGTGTGTGAGCTGGACAAAACCACTTTTCTACCTTTTTCTACCAGCTAGGCTTTTTAAAAAGATTGTTGTTCCATAATGATGATGATGATGATGATGATGATGATGATGATGATGATGATGATGATGATACAGCTTTCTCTAAAATAGGCGTGCGTCACTGAAACGAGAGACTAGCCAACAAAGTAATGGTGATAAAAGGAGTTCTACAGGGACGGGGACTCAAGGATGCTTTTAAGCACCTGTGATGTCTGAACAGAAGTGTAATTACCTCCAGAAGCGTCATTTCTCAGTGAACCACCTCTTCAGGCGTCAGCTAGAGGTTTTGGATTTCATGTTTTTTTGCTCCATAAAAGCCTGAAATTAGCTTGTAAATTAGTTTCGGTTTTTTCACAATCAACATTTTCGATTTTCATTAAGTGTGTTCATTTAGCATTCTAATCCTGCACGGGTTTGGATTCAATTATTATTCTAATGTAATAATTAACCACATTGTGCCTTCACTCAGTTGTCTATCATCCTGTAATATTAAGTACAGTGTGAATACAAATTGCACAGAGATTTTACACAACATTAAACACATCACATAATCACAGCAAATTCAATCCTTAAGGGGTTCTGTTCCATATTCTAGACGAGAGCAACACTCCATGACTACATGCTCACGTTCGTGTCGGTTTGACACACTCTGGTGGTTTGTGTGTTTCAACCAAGGAGCACTTAGATGGGAGGCGTTCCATTCTTGTGCCTTTTTTGGACCCCTTTTCCTTAAAAGACGCGTTAGGTAATACTGTATTGTTGTTGTTTTCTCTGTGCCATCCTGTGACTCTGAATCACAGAGACATGCCAGCTTGCTGCTGTAACATAGTATTTGATGCCCAGTGGTATTCCCAAAGTAACAGTAAGTAAAGGAGGCTTTTTGTATTTATTGCCATGTGTCAATCCTTGACAAGACTTTCAAATGTAGACTCTAACTCAGTGGCTTGTACAGCAGAAGAGTCTCCTGATTGCTGAAATAGCAGTCATAGAGGCTAGAACAATTCAAAATGGAAATATCTGAAATTCTTGGACCAGCTCTTCATGGCTGCCACTTGGATACTTCGGAGTCATTTCATTGGGTGGCAGTGGCTCAGGAGAGCAGTTGTCTGGCAACCGGAAGATTGCTGGTTCGATCCCCAGCTCCCCCTAGCTAAGTGTCGAGGTGTCCCTGAGCAATGCACCTAACCCTAACTGCTCCCGATGAGCTGGTTGTAGCCTTTCATGGTTGACACCGTCGGTGTATGGATATGTGAATGTGAGGCCCATTTACTGTTTTTTAGGAACCTTCTTGACTGAGACTATTCAACCGCAACCCAACACCTGTGAGGGGCAGAGTTATGCGCTGTTTCCTGTTTCCTGTTTCCCGTTTCATTATTCTACCAAAGAAAACTCATTCGCACAAGTGGATGAAGCTTTCATGTTTCATGCTTTCAGGCCAGCAACATGTCATCATGTTATTTATCAAATCACATTTAAAATGGCAGTGTTTCCCAGCACCACTGAAATGAGCCGTGACTTCATAACACAAGGCTTGTTGTCGGCCCTTATAAGTTATAAGTTGAAATGTTTTACACAAGGGTGATGTGAACCCTCTTGTTCTACCGCTGTTGGACACAACAGTGCTGTCCAGTTATATAGCAGCCATGACACCAGAGCAGAGTGCTACATGGCTACTGCTCTCTGACTGCTACTGGACTCAACAGCTATCTCATTATTGGTGTTCGTCTTCATTAATTCTTCCACGCAAGGGAATATAACATGTGAATGAATATACACAATAATATACTTAATACATAGCCTATAGCAACATAGAAATGTGAACATGTAACATTTGAATTACAGGTCAATATTTTTTGGTTTTGCGCACACCTATCTGTCCTTTTTTTATTTCTTCAAAATACTTATTGTTGTTTATTGTAACAATAATAACAATTGTAGTATATCGCTGCATAGTCTGCAGAACACTGCAGACTATGCAGTTTATTAATGCGGTAGTACATAGTCTTTTATTAAAGTGGTAGTACATAGTCAATTCATAGTGAATCATTAATAAAGCATTGTTCCTTCAAAAATATTCATCAGTAGGCAATTCATAATCAGCTATACATTACTAATAAGATAAGGAGATAATTGTTCATAAGATAATTTAGAAAGTGTAAGTTAGTTAGTTAGAAAGCATTAGTTAAGTCTTATTCCATTAGAAGTCCATACTTCCTTGAGGCATTTCCAACCTCGAGTTTAAAAAATGCAATCTTCTCAAAATCTTTCATAACCATCATGGTGATTGCTCAGGCTGAACATATTTACATAATCCCTCTCTTTTCCTGACGTTATGAAGAGCCTCCAATCCGCTGCCTGGTCACGATGGCTATGCAGTTCTATGGAAGTAGAAATATATGCCTCTTCTCCTAAAAGGGTTTATGTGGGATTTATTGGTCCTTTGTTTAGCTCATGTCATGCAAACCTCTAGATGTCCCCATAACATCATGTTGTACAAAGCTACTGCCTCTTGTGTCACCTTGTCTCTCGCTCTCTCTCTCTCTGTCTCGGTCCGTCTCCATGACAAACATAACTAATTTCTCTCATTTATTTGAATAGAGGGAAAACTAGGCAGACAATGGATGCTGCTAAGACATTATGGCCAAGGATTATTATAACATTAACACAAAGACCTGATGCCAAATCACCAAAAGGACTATCCTACTCAGAGAATGTTCTGGAGATGAAGGAAGTAAAAGACAAATGAGGCCTACAAACTATAAGCTACTATGGTTTCTACAACCCATAAGCTACTATGGTCTCTACAACCCATAGGTTACTATGGTTTCTACAACCCATAAGCTACTATGGTCTCTACAACCCATAGGTTACTATGGTTTCTACAACCCTTAAGCTACTATGGTCTCTACAACCCATAGGTTACTATGGTTTCTACAACCCATAGGTTACTATGGTTTCTACAACCCATAGGTTACTATGGTTTCTACAACCCATGCATTATGGTTCACACAACCTGTGGTATTCTTGGCATCTCTTCCATCCATTGCCTTCATGACCTGTTTATCCCCCTCTTCTCCCTCTGGCTCTTCAACTTCAGTGACAACAGCAATAATAATAATAATCTTTATTTATAGAGCAAAATAAAACAAACAAGTCATCAAATCAACAGGCTTTAAAGGAAAACAGATCAAAATTATTTGGTGTATAGAAACCAACACAGTGTAAGAAGAGATAACAACAGGAAAAGGAAAATATTTTTTTAAAGGAAATAAAAGAACACAAGACTTTGAGGAGATCACTGACCTGATTTCCTCAGGCAGATCGTTCCAGAGCCTCGGGGCCCTGACTGTGAACGCTCCACCCATGTTCTTCTTGCCCTGTAGATTATCACCCCCCAGAGGCCAGAAAACAAATCTCTTCTCACATCTTTTTTCTGTCAACATCTCTTTTTTTCATATTTACCCCCTCAGAGTAAAACAAAAAAAAACGCTCCATGTATGGTGTGAGTGGATGTGTGGGTGGTGGGGTTAATGGGTGGATCGATGGAGATGAGAAGATGGCAGTGGGAAGACCTATTACTGGGGGAAAACAATGTGTTCTCCTCCTTGAATTAGACAATGGAAGTGGCCTGAAACGTCTGCCCTCACGATGCTTAACAGCGACCTCATGACTCATTTTCACTCCATCCAATTATGGTCCTCTTTATTCCTTCATGTTTAAAAACTATGGTTTGATTAAAGCATACATCGGTTTAAAAAATACTTTCCACAAATGTACTTTTTGTAAGTCGCTTTGGATAAAAGCGTCTGCCAAATGCCCTAAATGTAAATGTAAATGTATCGCTTTCTGTGTATGTGTGCCACAACTTTTAAAACACAGTGACTAACAAAGACTTGCTATTCATTAGAGGGGATTAAAGCAAGGATTATGTTTTCAGTTGCAGAATCATGTATTCAACGGTGTTTTCTGAAACAGTTTCAGTGCGGTCTTTAGAGATTATCTCCTGCAACAATGTATTTTACTAAATATAAACAGGCAAATTGGAACAAGGCTTTGAACGTTAACTCTCGTGGACAGTAATCCATGTTGAATCTTTAATTGGCGCGCTGACTTACAAAATTAGTCATCCTGACATAATTAGCACTTTTAATCATTTTTTTATGTTTTTATCTTCATTTATCTCTTTATTCTCTTCCGTTTTCTGTCATAGATTTCCATTTGCTTCTCTTTGATAATAAGAGATAATAACATTTCTTAACGACTGTTTTCAGATTCAGATTACCAGATCATTCCAAAACAAAATGCACTTTGCTAAATTCTAAATCAAAACGAATCAAAAGTCACATAAAAGGTAATGTTTTAATGTTTCCTGTTTAATCTTGAATAATTTTTTCGTTGAATCATGCATTGGAAATGTGGCAGCAGGGAAATGCTTTTCTGTCTAATCTAAAAATAAATTATGAATCATGACAACTAACTTGAAGGTTTCTGTTGTCACATTACACAGCATCTGAGTACGAGGGGCGTATGATGTGCTTTCATTACAAACGGCTTGGTAAAAGAGTATGATGAACATATATATCTATGGGCAGTCTCAGCTTTTTACATTAACATCCCTTTGGCACTTTCCAGGAAAACATGCATACACAGTAGATGATATGATATGAGAGAAATGAGGGGCATAGTCGCTCTCTGCCCGTTGTACCTTATCTTCTTAATTGCCTTTTTCACTCTAGTCTCAGCGTTCAGTGCGTGGGAGATATACACGAGTACAGTGGTCTCCAATAGGTAAGGGCACAGGCAACTCAAGGACAACAAGTTGCACATACAGCTACAATTTTGTGAAAGTATAAAATCCCAGGGATACTGCTGCAACCTGTAAGATGAAGTACGCAAAACCCTCACGCACACACATGCACGCACACACACACACACGCACGTGCGCACACACATGCATACACACATGCACGCACGCACGCGCACACGCGCATGCACACACACATACACAGTTGGCTACGTGTGTTTTGCTTCGAGCTCTTACAATGAAGCTTCATTTGGAGGTAATGATTTTCAACGTCGGGCTGATAAACAGAATGTGATAAGAAAGGGAATGAATAATGAGCGATATTGGACCCCTGGGAAATTAGTGTTCGACTCGCTCATTCATAATCCATAATTTGTTCTGCGGGGGGAGTGTACAGCGAGGTTCTGACCGGTGGAAAGAGTCACGTAGCTCCATGAATGCAACATGAAAGCTGCTGAGGTCAGCTGGGGTAAGTGTGCGCTACAAAGAGTACCGCAACGAAAAAGTACAGCAATTAAGTACTATTTACTGCTATGCTTTAGGCATATATTAGGCATATATTAATCAACGATGCCGACGAGACTGCAGACTTGTGGGTTGAACCCAGAAACTTCCAGCCGGGAGTCCCGGGGGACGTATTACATGTTTAAGGATTAGGAATGTGTCTTCAGAAGAGACATCTGAGGTCAGGATGATGAATGAATGTACTGGCTTCCAGAAAAGTGATGATTATCATGGTTATTATTAGTGGGGGTTTAGGCAGTGCAGGTGCTGAGGTTGTAACCACGTTGGGACTGGGTGGACTAAGATTATTATTAATGTGTTCCTGCCCTAGAAGTTAAGAAGAACCCTGAGAGCTACAGAAATGGCAAAGCAGCGAGCAACTTCAAGAAATGTTATATTTTAACCTATAACTCCTTTAATATCACAATATAATTCCTAGAAGCGAAGGTATGTTGACACTGATTTCACAATGTGTTCCCATCTGCACATTGCTTGGCCGGTGTTGAGCCGATTCACTCCAAATTCTGACACGGCCCTTCTAGGGACTGTTTTCCGAATCACAATCTCTCTTTGTTTTAGACATAGGGGCCCACAGTTTGGCCTTAATACGCCAACTGTGTTTTAATAGAACACACATGTTCAGTGAGGTATTGTTACAAAATAAGTTCTAACTCCGGCTAGAATCACAGATTTGAACAGCCCCAGGGAGTTAGCCAAAGGGATTTTCACCAAAATATGTCCAAGCTCCAATGTTGTGTTCGAGCAGACCTGCAAGTCGCATATATCGCCCTTCCTATATATTTGCTGAGACTGATTAACACATGCGTCAACAAGAGCTAAATCTAAACTAAATCTAAACCCTGTGTCGGGAATAACTTGCAGGTTCTTGTCCTCCCCTTCCATCATCGCTGTGATGACATGACGGGCAAAACCTCGAGCTAAATCAACATGTTCACTCTGTTGGCGACAAAGTGACACGAGTGTCAGTAGAAAATAAATGATTTTGATGGCTTCTAACAACCAGCCCATCCAAATCCAACACGTAACTTCCGATGTGGTGGACCGTTGATTAGGTTTGACTTGGTTTCCTTCTCTTGCCATCGATCAACTCCTTCCAGGTTTATAGGTTCATAATATAATGGGATCATTTCATCATGTAGGTCAAATATGCTGTTATTTGTTAATTTACACATTGATTATTAGGGTGCCTTGCACCAACAAGGTAAATTCTACCAGTTAATATAACTCTCTATATCTCTCATTATTCTCAATTTCAATGAAACTTCCATCGGCAATTTTATAAGTCAACTCCCCAGATGAACTGTAATTTAACTCTAACCCT
Source organism: Bathygadus melanobranchus (assembly GCA_900302375.1). Taxonomy (NCBI): domain Eukaryota; kingdom Metazoa; phylum Chordata; class Actinopteri; order Gadiformes; family Macrouridae; genus Bathygadus; species Bathygadus melanobranchus. The sequence goes on from OMKP01079633.1 coordinate 16,886, forward strand.
AACATAACAGGTTATGCTCTCTCTGTATACTGTATTGTGGTCCGTCAATCAGAAAATAGTGCTGTATCAGACGACGACAGGTTTTTAAGTTTGTTTATCTTGTTTATTTCTTAAGGTGTATTGAATGAAATTGAATCTCCCTGCAATCTCTTGCTAGTCTTTTATCTGATGAGGAGGACATCTGTGCCTTCCTTCTCCTCCTGTTTTCTAATTTTCCATGGTCCTTTTGGTCTTGGTCTTTGGTCTGGTCCGGTCTTTCTGCCCCGTTGACAATAGAAAGGTTTGTTTGTGCTCCGGGAGGTGATGACATTAAGCGGGAGGAGGTTCGAGCTCCTCAGATATCAGCAGTCTGCTCTTTTATTGCTTAGTTTTATTTTTGTTTGTAATTAAAAGATCAAAATCTCCCTCTTTCGACAAATGTGTTCCTTTTTTTGTCTGCCAAATGCCCTAAATGTAAATGTAAATCAATAAAAGATAAAAACATCTCAAAAGATATGAACAAAGTTTTGGCATATAAGATAACAATGTTGATGAACATATTTCAGATTAGATCAGACTACTTAGACAACACTACCTATGACTCTGTCTTTTGTTTTATTGGTGTATTGTCAAGTGACTCACAAGAAATTGAATAATGTCCAATGGAAAAACAACAACATCATTGATGAAAACATGGAAATAAAATAGTTTTATGTATTATATATTTGATGAAAAACCCACCCACTGCAGCGAGAGGTTAATTATCCATGGGAAAATATAAATGTCAGTAATGATGACAAATGGTAAATGGTAAATGGACTGCATTTATACAGCGCTTTTATCCAAAGCATGGTGGCTGCTATTCCGTAACACAAAGGGCACTATGTATTCACAAATACAGTTTGACTACGACTATATCATCTATCATAAATATTTGCTGTTTTGTTCTTGTCCAGTACCAGAACCGCCAAATCTGTATCCACGTGTGAGATAGCCAGATAGGTCTGCAGTGTAAAGACAGTGTCCTGAACACTGAACACATGAATGCGTGCGAATGTTGTTCTTAAAGTGGATGATGCTTACGACAAATCTGCAGCATAACACATGGTGGGAATATGCAGTTTGATGCAGCGTGTAATACATATCATTCAAAGCAATCATCTGATGAAATGTTGACTGTGTTGTATAGCCATGTAATTATGGTAATCAAACCGTTCAGTGTTCTGTCTTTCCCCATCGAGTGCATTCAAGCTTCACCCCCCACTCCCACAATGCAATTGGTCAATGACAGAGCATGTCTGGGTCATAGGCTGTATAAGGTCTGAGTGTAACGGGTTGACAGTTCTCTAGATGCTTGATGTTATCGTTTGACTGAGTGATGATATTCAGTAACTTTATTATTATTTATTACTTCATTCATGAATCTGTTTCTATTTGAATCCAGTCTGACATACGTGACTTGTCCTTTCAGAAAATCCCCAAATGTTCTGAGAATGAAAGCATGTTCTCTGATGAAATGAAAGAGCGTCAAATAACAACATTGTTCTTCATCAGTAAAATGACACCTTGTTTAACATTCACTTTAATCAGCACTACACAATGTCACAGTGAAAGTATATCGTTAATTATAATATATATATGTATTATATATAATAATAATAATATAATTATAGCTCAGAAACAATGTGCCAAGAAAGAGTACTGCAAAAAGCTGTTCACAGTTCACACGGAAAAATCATCTTCATATTTCAAACACAGCAAGACAAAAGCAAATATTCTATCTTTTCTACTGTAGTAAGCATACGTTATTGAGGACTTTTTGCAGATTACAAGGGCGGAAAGCACTGCTTGCGTATTTAAAGCAGGGAGATGTGCAGTCTATAAATACAGCGACACATGGCATGACTTCATTCATATCATTCTTAGCCTTCACGTTATGTTATGTCGTTTTTGTGTTTTATTCACTTTATTAACTTGTTCATGAGCTCATCGAATGGTACTTTCTCCTTTTATCTGTTGAAAATGTTGCCATATTTTATTTTATAATATATACTTATATATATAAATATACACAGTATACTCGCTTGTGTGGTATAAATATACAACCATGCACCTACCTTCATGTTTGCCTTCATGTCCCTTATTCATATTTAGCTGATATATTCACTGTACCAATGGGGTGCAGAAACATACTGTAATGGTTCTTCATCTATTTGACTTTGGCGAGACCATAAGCCGTCAGATCCTCTAAACACAAAATTACCTTCATGAAGTAACCCCATACATCCCCATACATTATTTTTTCAAATAAACTCAAAAGCTGTGAAATTACACCCTGTTCCAACACTTTGCAGATGGGAGTATAGAGAATGTAGTTTTTAAATCATTAAAGACATCCAATTAAAAAGAGAGAGTAGGAGTATAAATACTGTACACAGCACAGATTACGTTTCAAATAGCCCTGCTTATAACTACTGCAAAAACACATTTATATTAAAAACACTTATTTTAAGATCAGCAACATATTTTCTATAAGCTCAATTCTGGAATTCTCTATTGGCTTTCATCACAATGGCAAATTCAAACGTAACCAATACTGTCTGAACAACAAGGTTACGGTGTGTTGTTTTGTAGAAACTGTAGTATTTGTGACATAATTTCATTAAAATATGTTTCCTCTCTCCCTCTCTCTCCCTCTCTCTCACACACACATGCACACACACACACACCCACTCTCTATCCACTTAAAAACCTCTCCATTCACTGTCCAATGCTGACATCCAAAACAGTTCCGGTTCACTTTGCTTCCAGAGTGGCCATGGAGTGCCACAGCTTCTAAATGCAGACTTTCATTGTGGAATAAAAAGAACCGATTGTGAGAGACGTTGACAGTGATAACGAAGAGGGCACATCAAGCTCCATCAAGGACTCTTACAGTTGAGCAGATGGAGCGCTGAAGCCCTGAGGAGCAGCACTAATGCAGAACACAGCTCATAGAGACCTCCTCTGCACCCACCTACTCTGTTATACCTACCCATGCTTTTTAATGAAATGTCCAGATTCATTATTTACATTACATTTACATTTAGAGCATTTGGCAGACGCTTTTATCCAAAGCGACATACAAAAAAGTAGCACATCTGTCGATCATGCTGTCCGTTGATGTTGCCATGGTACTCTTTGCTGAAAATAAATCTATTGTTTGCTCAGCATCATCTGGAAAGGCCATTATTTGCCATCTCAACACCTGAAGTCTCTCTGTGTTCTCACTGTGTTGTCGTTCATGGTTGTGTTTTGGCGGTGTGCGTATGTTTCGTATTGTAGACCTGCAAAGCTACAAATGGTGATTGATGGGGGAGCTAAGCTACATAAACAGGTAAAAAAAATGAAATGCAAAAGATCACCAGTCGCTTGCTGAAAGAGTTAAAAGTTAAAAGTCTCTGAAAAGTCTTCTAACATCACATGGACAACAAAGGCCCACCTTTCTTAGTCATGTTGGACAGACGCCATCAAGTCTTCCACGCAGACAAACAGACAGGGTCGTGTTTCAGACGTTGGTGCAGTTAGTGGAGGGGGGTGTGTCAACCTTGCTGCGGATCTCCTTCATGTCATTCAGCGGTGAGTCGCTGACCTGGCACTTAAACACCTGCTTGTAGGCCTTCCGGAAGTTCTCTGACAGGAAGGCGTAGATGACTGGGTTCACCGAGGAGTTGCTGTAAGCCAGACAGTGGGCGGCTACCCGCAGCACAAAGGAGGCCTGGTTCAGGGGGAAGGTGCCAAACTCCACCCACAGATGAACCACGTGATGGGGCAGCCAGGACAGGCAGAACACCACCACCACCACGAGCACCGTCTGGGCTGTCTGCAAGAGGAGGACAGAGGGAAGGACAGAACATGGGGGTAATAGGGGATAAGCAAAATGTTTACTTCCAGTTGGGATGAGGATAACGTTCAGTTAAACGCCCATAGGGTTACTGACCTTCAAATTCCAATACATAATACATATTACTAAGCATTTCCCTGAAGAACAGCGTGTACGTGTCTGTATGCATGTGTGTGCGAGTGCGCATGTGTGTCTGTGTATGTGCACGAGCATGTATGTGTAAAAAAATCATTTAGGGGCAAGAAAGTCCTCGTCTAGGAAGCCAATTACATGCTCTGTGATCTGCTGTGCCTCTCTACTGCCTCTACTTGATTTCAGACTGATTCACTGCCGACTCAATGACCATATATGCCACTCGGGGGAGGCAAACATTCGACCAAAGTGAATCCAAATTAATTTGCCACTGGTGGTGCCAGTCCTTCCCCATTTCAAATGCCATCAAAGTGAAGCTACAAAATCATGCTGTGTTGGGCGCAGCTTGGGTCTAACAGTGCGTGCGTGCGTGTTTTGATCTCATACTGACCAGGAGTGAGAAACCCAGGGAGAGAACCGAGGGGAACGAGCAGGACAAATATAGACGGAATGACATTGAATGAATTCAGCATGGTGGTGGTGAGCGAAACATTGAAAAATCAAGTGAGAAAATGTAAGCAAATTAACATTGAATTTCGAAGATGTCGTTGTTTCCGTTATACTTTGACATATGTTGGAGCCATAGCTTCTGTTGTGCCTGATTTCGGCAGGGCCTGCATGTGGCTGTGGAGAACAATCCTGGATCCACAGACCGCAGGTGAGAGCAGCATCTGAATGTGGCCGTGGAATGGTTTGATGTCTCTTTGTTGATGAGTCTCCTGGATTTCCAAGGTTGAAACTCCAGAAGAGCTAGCCACTCTCCAGGATGGCCTGTCTGCAGCCATCTGATTCAGGCCCCGGGGCTTAATGTTGCACTTCTTCCGGATGTTCTTGAGTTGATCCTTGTAGGGGAGCTTCTCCTGGTCTTCTGTTGGACTGGACAGGACTTGTCGTGGTGGTAGCAGCCCTGGAGCCTTCCAGAGAACATGCCCAGCCCAGCGGCAGTGACGTTCAGCTAGGGTGGCCTTGATTTGTGTGGTATGTCGCTGTGCGCTGTCCTCACAGATGATATTGAGGAATTTCTGCAGGCAGCGTATGTGGAAGGCTTCCAGATGTCTGATGTAAGAATGGTATAGTGTCCAGGACTCAGAACTGAGAACTAGAGATACATACCGCTTGGCACACTGCAACTTTTTTAGCTGTCCTTTAGTTGCTATAACAACTATATAAGGCCTGTATGTCCTCATCTATTAGGCATGATGGAGTCAGGATGCTGCCAAGGTAGAAAAATCTGTCAGCAACCTTGATAGACTGACCATCTATGGTAAACTGAGGAAGATGATGGACGGGGACAGCTGCTGAATTATAACCTCAGTTTTCTGGGTATTTATTAAGAGGCCCAGAGAATGGTAGAAAACACAGTAGTAAAAATGTTGAGTGCCTATTATAGGGCTGGTACAGAGTGGCCAAGGACAGCCACATCCTGCAGCTTGGATTGTAGCGCTGTAGATTGAACAGTTTACTGTGTAGGTGGTATTCTAGCTGGATCCCATCAGCAGGAGAGATGGATTTGTGAGCAAGTATGGTCACTGTATCAACAAACAGGTTGAATATTACCGGAGCCAGTACACAGCCCTGTTTCAACCCCAACATTTACAATGACATAATTAGTTCTCAGTGACTGTCTTCCTCAATCTCTCTTGCCCCATTTTGACTAGGGTTGCCATTTTTCTAACCTTGCGTTGTCAAAATGTGTTAACTGACCATTGTAGTGTGATGAATAATTAATCTTCTCCTGTCAGGACTTTTTACAGAGAATATTTTAACCTTGCAGAGCCATGTCCTTTGTCAGGCCCGGTTTACATTTCACAATCATCTCATTTCAGGGAAGAGGTGTGTTTGACACATTGACATTAGGATTATAAAGGCGTTCTGCATTACTGAGTGTATTTCAACATTTTTAGGGTCACTTAAAACTAATTTTATGACACTGTATGATGTTAATTAAAAAATACACATTTGCTCATATTCCAATGGTAATAGTTGACCATGCTGTGAGGGATAAACAAAACTCAAACAATACTCAAACTACCTCTCTCTCCATGAGACTTAAATATTCATTTCCACGCCTATCTGAAGCCATCTGCGTTGCTACGGCTGGCTGACTCTTGAGATTGTGCAGGAAATGTCTAAAGTGTGGTAATTATCTGCCTCTCAACCCCCCTACTTCACCCTGAGAACGTGCTTAAGACATTGTTGACTGCCAAATAAAATACACTCCTGCTAGCGCGTTCCCCAGGCCCATTTACATCCAGCGGAGACAAAGGAGACTTTGACACAAGACGGCTTTTAACCATGAATCAGAGATTTTTGGAGCCCTAGTTTGTATTTGTACTGAACAAGTGGCATTCATTCGTACTTTTTCAGTTCATTACAAATGTTCTGTAGTTTATCCATTATGACCTGCCAGAGAGTGGAACTCTTCGGCGTCTGGGCTCTCTCTATAGTCTAGATGTGATCCAATCCAGGTGGAAAAATACACTGTCACCTTGGGTGACTAAAGTGGAAGGCTGTTGTTTAGTGGTGCAAAGTGTACAGGGAGATGAGCTGTAAATCATCTGTAGACGCACCTTTGATGATGAAGTCATTGCGTTTAAGCGTTTAAGATTTCATAACACCGTATTTTATGCCATTGTATTGTATTAGAGTTTAGGAAAAACGGTGTAAAAGACGGCACTTTTGATCACTGAAACATCGTTTTTCATGGCATCTTGGTGCCAACATAACACCGTTAAATACAGTGTTTTGATAATAGTCAAATGAGCTCCTCCTCGTGATTTTCGCAGCCAATAATTAAGAACCTGCTTCACTCAATCAATGATGTGTGTGTGTGTGTGTGAATTATATGAAGCTGTGCCTGGAAATAGTAATCATGGCCCCTCATCCCCATCCTTGACCAAGCAGAATCCCTTCAACGATAACAAAGTCAAACCAGATCTATCCACATATATCTATGCCTATATCAATGCGATGTGATTAATTAGTTCCACCAAATCACAACTCTTCTCTGTCCACAATGGTGGAACGACCTCCCGACAGCGGTCAGGACAGCAGAATCACTGACCTGCTTCCGCAAGAGGCTCAAGACCCATCTATTCAGAGTCCACTTGGACTCTGAATAGCTTCACCTCCTGCCCACCTTTCCTCCCCAACCCTCTCCCCCCTACCCGATCAACTTTAACCCCACCCCTCCTGGATCCTTAGCACTTCCATATTTGCATGTCTTGGCTCTTTGTAGGATCTTGTACGCTGGTATGTCCCGGCACTTGAAATATAACTTAGCTTGTGTAGCATCTTATCCTGGCTACCTGCTGTTGTACAGTAAGGAGCCAACCTAGC